>JALJCO010008935.1:0-172500 GCA_023101725.1 Atherinomorus stipes
TAAGGAATTTATACAGGATTTTGCCGACCTGGTGGCGGCTTTAACTGTGGACTTTGATCGCTTTCTGATTCTTGGTGATTTTAACATCCATGTTTGTTGTGAGTCTAAACCACAAGTCAAAGAGTTCTTAGATATTTTGGACTCTTTTAATCTCATTCAGTCTGTGACAGGCGCTACCCACCAGATGGGACATTCGTTGGATCTGGTTTTATCTTTTGGTTTGAGTGTTCATGTTAATGAGATCTTTGATGCAGGTTTTTCTGATCATTATGTTGTTTTATTTTCCATTATGCTCTCTAGTGCTCCAGCCAAACGGTGTGCTCCGGAGGGCCGTATACGCATAATTAACTCTCTGATAGCATCTCAGTTTTCTTCTGCATTTTGTAGCTCAGTACTTGGTGGAAGTGATCATGATAACTTCAGTCCTGATGCTCTTTTGAATGTCTTTAATTCGGTTTGCTCAGATATTCTGGACTTAGTGGCTTCTTGTAGGACCAAGCGGTCCAAACCAAGTACAGATCCTTGGTTGGATGACACCACGATTGCTCTTCGGCGTACCTGCAGGCGCGCTGAAAGAAAGTTTAAGAAAGATCATCTGCAGATCTCTTTTGAAATGCTTCGTGATAGTTTATGTAAATATCAAAGGGCTGTAAAGGCTGCTAAATCTCGGTATTTGTCTGACCTCATTTCAGCTAATTTTAATAAGCCTCAGTTCCTTTTTAAGACTCTTACCTCCCTTTTAAATCCTTGTGACTCCAGCAGCATCTCACCTTCTCAGATGCTCTGTGACAGGTTTCTTGCATTTTTTTTTTTATAAACAAGATAGCCTCAATTAGGCCATCTTTTCATTATCCTTTAGCGCCCCCATCCTCTTTGTCCTGTCACTCTACTTTGGACAGTTTTGAACAGGAGTCTCTCTCATCGTTAACTGAAATTGTGAGGCACTTAAACCCTCAAACTGCCCTCTGGATTGCATTCCTTCTAGATTATTTAAGGACGTTTTTGATAGTATAGGGGCGTTTGTTTTGAACCTGATTAATTCATCTCTGAGGTCTGGCCGCGCTCCAGCTGCCTTTAAACATGCTGTGGTGCAGCCTCTCATTAAGAAAACAAATCTTGACCCTTCTGTTCTCTCAAATTACAGACCGATTTCTAAACTCCCTTTTCTGTCAAAACTTCTGGAGAAAACCGTTTACAATCAACTGCAGGCTTACCTGGATCTTAATTGCATTTCTGAAAAATTTCAATCAGGCTTTAAACTGTTTCATCGTACTGAAACAGCGCTGCTGAGGGTTTGTAATGACCTGCTTATGGCTGCAGACCAGGGCTGCTCCGCTGCCCTGATTCTGTTAGGTCTGACATCGGCCTTTGACACGATCGATCATCACATCTTATTATCTCGTCCTGACTCTTGTGTTGGCATCAGAGGTGCAGCCCTGAACTGGTTCCAGTCTTATTTAGCAGACAGGAGTTTTTCTGTCTGCCTGGGCCAGTTTTCATCTGCTGCAGCCCCACTCAGCTGTGGGGTCCCTCAAGGATCCATCCTGGGGCCAATTCTTTTTTCTTTGTACTTGCTTCCGCTGGGTTCTATTTTTAGGAAGTATGGTATTTCCTTTCATTGTTTTGCAGATGACTTGCAAATCTATTTACCTGTACAGTCATCATCTACTGGATCCATTAACACGCTGTTGAACTGTCTAGTGGAAGTGAATTCATGGTTGGGGCAAAACTTCCTTCTTTTGAACAAAGATAAGACAGAGATTATTGTTTTTGGTCAACCCGACATGTTAGATGGCCATGTCAGTGTGATTGGCCCATTATCCCAGTACTGTAAACAGTATGTGAGGAATCTTGGAGTGACTTTTGATTCTAGTTTTAAATTTGACAAACAAATTAGTTCTGTGGTCAAATCTAGTTTCTTTCATTTACGGCTTCTGGGTAAAGTGAAGTCGTATCTACCCTATAAAGACCTGGAGAGGGCTATTCATGCTTTTATCACGTGCCGCCTTGATTATTGTAATTCCTTTTATTTTGGGATCGAACATTCTTTACTCTGCCGTTTACAGATTGTCCAGAACTCAGCAGCTCGTCTTCTGACAGGAAGTAAACGACGTGAGCGCATCACTCCAGTGCTGGCTTCTCTGCACTGGCTGCCTGTTAAGATTTGGGATCCAGTTTAAGATTCTATTGCTTGTATTTAAAAGTCTAAACGGCACAGCACCATCATATCTCTCTAATATTTTGAAGCCCCACACTCCTGTCAGATCGCTCAGGTCGACTAAACAGTTGCTCCTGACGGTTCCTAGAACCAGACTTAAGGGCAGAGGTGACAGAGCTTTTTCTGTTGCTGCACCAGTTCTTTGGAACAGTCTGCCTTTTAATATTAGATGTACACAGAGTATTGATCATTTTAAATCCTTACTGAAAGCACATCTATTCTCACTGGCTTTCCCTACAGCCTGAGCATCTCTTTTTGGCTTTTATGTGTTTTATGTTATTTTATGTGTTTATCTTCTTCTGTGGTTTTATGTGTATTCTATTTATGTGCTGTTTTATCTATTCTGTGCTCTTAATTTATTGTTGATTTTTTGTTTTATTTCTATGTTAGGCACTTTGGTCAACTGAGGTTGTTTTTAAATGTTCTTTATAAATAAATTTGACTTGACTTGACTTGACCGGCTCTCGCAGAAACTTGTCCGCTTTACGGGTGCTCATCATCGGCCTGAGAGTTCCAAGTCACACTGCGTCTCCTGCTGTGGCCAAAAGCAACAGAGGCCCAACTTTTTGCAGGTTTCTAATAGTGTCTGAGCCCAAAACATGAATTCATCCCCATTCAAGGCACAAAGGCACGCCTAAACAGGCTCCTGTGTTGAAAATGCCCAGTTAAGCGCTTCTCGCCGAGATATTGTGTTTGGGGAATTTTCGCTCCTGCTTTCCAGGGACGACCCAGAGCTGCTTCCAACCCTTTTGCCCTTCTTATTTTGGACACTAGCTACCAGCCACACTTGGAATTTTCAAGATCGGATGTTCAGAAATAAAGTTATGAGCTCTGCTTTTTCACCGGCTCTCGCACAGAAACTTGGGTAACACTTTCTATGTTTGACCATTGTCCACTTTCTTCGTGTAGCAGTAGCCATTAATCCCATTTTTAGAGATTTTTCTTTGATCTACTGCATGCATGGTTTCTTCATTCAAATATTAAGTAGTTCATCGCCTGCTCCACATTTCAAAGCCTTAAGTGTCAGTTTTCGCAATAAAACCCATGACATTATGTGATATGATTGCCTTTTTATGACCTCTATATGGCTGTACTAAACAAACAAGTGTGTTTTATTTATGACTGAAGTAAAAATCAAACACTGTGGATTTTCAATTATTTCGGTTTTATGTTTTTTCATTTAGGGTTTAATACAGAAAAAGCAAAAAACTACATAGTTATTTTGTTTTTGCTATTTTATTTTGAAAAAGGAAAACCAAAGAACGAACCATACACGGATTCAGCTGCTATCGCAGCTTGAAGGAGGAAATGTGGCTGAGACAGAAGGTAAGAAGATATGACTAGACATCGGTCTGCGTTGGACGTTACACGTCATCCTTGTTATTATTATGATTATTATTAAGTTACAGTAAATGTGGGACACAGAGCAGGTTAAGGAAAATAAATTTATTGAGACAAATATGGGCATGGGTAAATGGTATGAGGAGCAATATCTGGAGCTGAGCAGGTGTAGAAAAGAACCCATGGGGGTGCTGGCAGGGCACAGTCCAGGTCAGAAGAGCAGGGCTGCCGGATGAGAGGTTCCGAGGTCTCTGGAGCTGCTGTGACAACAGTTATGTGCCCCTAAGCAAAACAGCAGACAAACTGTTAGTTTCCTGTGGTGGCTACATAATTGTACAATGTAAACCACTAAATAAGAAGATTTAAATATTCGCTGACATGATTTATGTGTTTTTGTTTTGCTCCTGGTTCGAACCTAGCTGCCACGGCATTGGGCTTTTTGAATGTTTCGTCTGTTTGTTTGTTTGTTTATTTAATGTATTGTCTGCCATGTCTTCGCGCCCACAACACTATATAATTTCACAAATAAACGAGTGTTAGTTTGCTCGGTTGCTCAGTTCTAATGAAGAGCTAAGCGAAGCGTCACGTTGTAGCTACCTGGCTACCTGTGGGTCGTGGACGGATTAAACAACATTACAAGTTGTGATTCACTAAACGAAGCATTAAAACGACCGAATTAAGACAAAAATGACGGTAAGAAAGGCTGAAAACCAAACCATTGTTCAATGTACTGAGTAGCAAACAGTGCAGTGAATGTCACCAGTTAACACGATAACCAGATAACACGGGCAGGCGTGTTATCTTGTGACGTTTACATAGGAAGACCAGCTGAGACGTGACATTTGACAGTTCTGGGAGCTGTTGTGTTGAGCTTTGTAGTGTAGCGGGTTACCCCTCCCTGAAGAAGGGTGACTTTTTTCCGTATGCCGCAGGTTCGAACCCTGCTGCATATCGTCAGAATGTGTGTTTTATTTACGTGTATTTTATTTATTGCCTGCCACAGTTTCATACCAACAGAAATCTATATAGTCACAAATCAACAACACAGCGTTTAGTTTTGTTTAACTTTATTGAACAGCAAACTGAAGCATTGGGCTGTGTTCTCATATGGATTGTCGAATCTGCGCGTTCGGAATACTCCTGAAGGCAACATCTGCAAAAATCACCAGTTAACACGAAAACCAGTTACCTCGTAACACCGGCTAACACCTCCGCTCCTACCCCCCGGCGTAGTCGGGGTCTTGCCGCCGGCGAAAGTGCCGTTGACAGCTCGATTTGGGCCCGACGCCCCAGCGCTCCACAGCGAGTGCATTTTTCTTTTGACGATAAAGATTAATGTTATGTTTTTTTTTTATGTTATTGCTCAGTTTATCTGTGGTATCTCTGCACCGCCATCGAGTCGGGCATGTCCATGGGAGGAATACCAATGCTGCGTTCCATTTGAACTCGGAAGTTGGAAATTCCCAGTTCCGAGTAGGAAGTTTCAACTAGAACGGCCCCCTGAAGTTGGATTTCCCACTCGGAAAGTCGGACAACTCTCGCAGCTCCGAGTTCAGATTTAAAGATGGCCTGGTGCGCCTGGTGTTAGCAGTTTTAGAAGCTCCTGTAATGTTACATTTATTTACACTTCTTACTAATATTTTGTTGCATAAATCAATCGTACACGTAGTATTGGTTTATACAGATGTACGGGGAAGCTGCTGTAGTGTAATTCACATTTTTCATGTCGTATATGTGAACTACAACACCAGCTGTGCCAACAACGGCTAATAACAATAGCCTTAGCAAACACGTTGTTTTGCTAGGTTGCTAACTGGTTTTCCGACCAGTGAGCTGGAACGCAAGTTGCTCGGGTGTGACGTCACCCCCCAGTTCCCACTTCCCAGTTCCGATGAAAATGGAACGCAGCACAATAGGCTACCTGGCTGCCACAGAAGTGACGTACGAAGACCCGCCTTGATGAGAGACCTGACAGTTGGAAATGTCAAATAGAATTTTGGTGCAGATAACGCGTGTGGCAAAATGCAATGCAATGAGGGGGCGCTGTTGCATTGACAAATACAAACTGATGAGAGGATTGCATTGCAGCTTTTCACATTGAATTGACAATTGACACATACATTGTCAAATTGCATGATAAAATAAAATATTGAATTGTCATTTTAACAATTGAATAGCCACTTTGCACTTTGAATTGACAATTGACAAATCCATTGTCAAATTGCATGATAAAATGAAATATTGAATTGCCATTTAACAATTGAATAGCCACTTTTTACTGTGTCAATTCAATAATTGACAATTGACAAATACATTGTCAAATTGCACGACAACATAAAATATTAAATTGCCATTTTAACAATTAAAATGCCATTTTAACATTTAAATTGCCATTTTAAAAATTAAAAGTGCACACATGCTTCAGTACATTTTGACAAATGAATATCTATTTGAATAAAGGTTCAAGTATACCATGGCAATATGACATCGTATCATTCAATTTTAACTCCTGCTTGCCATTCAAATTTTTTAAACTATTTTGAAGATTACATTGCCACTTTGTACATGCATTGTCAATTGCCAAATACTATTTCAAATTACATGACAAAATTAAACATTGAATTGCCAATTTAAAAATTAAATTGCCATTTTAAATATTGAATTGCCATTTTGCCAAATGAATTGCAAATTGCCCTTAAAGGTGCACATATGCTTCCATACTTACCGAACCAAAATCAGATAAAATGCATATTACTTTGTTAATCTTTAAAAAACTGTTTTTACAGGTCTATACGTCTTGAATACAAAATAAAACAGGGAGGAAGAGGCACTCTTGTAAGAGCACTTTGGTACTCTTATCAGCTGATGCATCTAATTTAACAGTTATGAATTGCATTTTACAAATGTCACGCAGGAGCCGTCCAATGATATGAAATCTATGATTTCTGCCCATCCAATTTTCCACTCAATCACTTTTAAATGCTTCTTGCAAAAGTTTTGTAATACGGTTTCCACAGTGCCTCCACACTTCAACCTTGAACGTCTACCATGCACGTTCCAAATGCTAAGTGTGTGCTCCAGTGTTTGGGTCGACAAAATGCCTTTTATGGCATACTGTGTGATGGTCAAATCCCATTTCTCCAAATGCCCGCTGGTAAGCTCGCCATTCATCAGAGACAATCTGTGAGCCTCCTCTCACATGGTGTATTAAGGTTGGCTTCTCTTGAACGGCCTCTCACCACCTTCAGTATGGGTCTTCTTGATGTTTGCCCAACCTCAAGTAAGCCTAAAACCACTTTCTTGTGCGGCGCCAGGCGCACATGACGGCTCTGCAGCATAACATAGGACGCTTTGGACCTCCAAAGTGTCCTATGTTATGCTGCAAGACCAAATATTTTCAGATGAAGTAAAAAAGCTTTCTTGGAAGCCACTTTTCAAACCAGCTCATTACTTTCTTAAAAATCACACTTCAAAAACGAAATATCCAGTGCACACTACTAACTTTCCTCTTGTGAGAGAATTTGCTTTCATCTAACATCACAAAGCAATGATGTCCACCAATCTTCAATTTTCCCTGGTGTCTCAGTTTATCAATAGCTGTAATGCAGACCTTGAGAGATGGAAGTTCAATATTAGAGCTTAAGTCAGGTATACGGTGTACATTTTAGGACATCCTCGTCCTCAGAGTCAAGTGTCAGGTGTCAGTACAAAAGTCATCAGGTATCAGGAAAAAGTTGTCAGACAAAATGTCCTTAGAGTCAGACCAAACGGCCTCATCGTCAGAGTCAGACCAAACGGCCTCGTCCTCAGAGTCAGACCAAACGGCCTCAGAGTCAGACCAAACGTCCTCGTCCTCGTCCTCAGACCAAAATGGCCTCGTCCTCAGTCAGACAAAACGGCCTTGTCCTCAGTCAGACCAAACGGCCTCGTCCTCAGAGTCAGACCAAAACGGCCTCATCGTCAGAGTCAGACAAAACGGCCTCGTCCTCAGAGTCAGACCAAACGGCCTCAGAGACAGAGTCAGACCAAACGTCCTCGTCCTCGTCCTCAGAGTCAGACCAAAATGGCCTCGTCCTCAGTCAGACAAAACGGCCTTGTCCTCAGTCAGACCAAACGGCCTCAGAGACAGAGTCAGACCAAACGTCCTCGTCCTCGTCCTCAGAGTCAGACCAAAACGGCCTCGTCCTCAGAGTCAGACCAAACGGCCTCCTCCTCAGAGTCAGACAAAATGGCCTCCTCCTCAGAGTCAGACCAAACGGCCTCGTCCTCAGAGTCAGACCAAATGGCCTCGTCCTCAGAGTCAGACCAAACAGCGTTGTCCTCAGAGTCAGACAAAACGGCCTCGTCCTCAGAGTCAGACCAAATGGCCTCGTCCTCAGAGTCAGACCAAACGTCCTTGTCCTCAGAGTCAGAGTCAGACCAAAACGGCCTCGTCCTCAGAGTCAGACAAAACGGACTCATCCTTAGAGTCAGAGTCAGACCAAACGGTCTCGTCCTCAGAGTCAGACAAAACGGCCTTGTCCGCAGAGTCAGACCAAACGGCCTCGTCCTCAGAGTCAGACAAAACGGCCTCGTCCTCAGAGTCAGACCAAACGGCCTCAGAGTCAGAGTCAGACCAAACGGCCTCGTCCTCGTCCTCAGAGTCAGACCAAAATGGCCTCGTCCTCAGTCCGACAAAACGGCCTTGTCCTCAGTCAGACCAAACGGCCTCGTCCTCAGAGTCAGACCAAAGCGGCCTCGTCCTCAGAGTCAGACAAAACAGCCTTGTCCTCAGAGTCAGACCAAACGGCCTCCTCCTCAGAGTCAGACCAAACAGCCTTGTCCTCAGAGTCAGACCAAACGGCCTCGTCCTCAGAGTCAGACCAAACGGCCTCGTCCTCAGAGTCAGACCAAACAGCCTTGTCCTCAGAGTCAGACAAAACGGCCTCGTCCTCAGAGTCAGACCAAATGGCCTCGTCCTCAGAGTCAGAGTCAGACCAAAACGGCCTCGTCCTCAGAGTCAGACAAAACGGCCTTGTCCGCAGAGTCAGACCAAACGGCCTCAGAGTCAGAGTCAGACCAAACGTCCTCGTCCTCAGAGTCAGAGTCAGACCAAAACGGCCTCGTCCTCAGAGTCAGACAAAACGGCCTCGTCCTCAGAGTCAGACCAAATGGCCTCGTCCTCAGAGTCAGACCAAATGGCCTCCTCCTCAGAGTCAGACCAAACGGCCTCGTCCTCAGAGTCAGACCAAATGGCCTCGTCCTCAGAGTCAGACCAAACAGCGTTGTCCTCAGAGTCAGACAAAACGGCCTCGTCCTCAGAGTCAGACCAAACGGCCTCAGAGACAGAGTCAGACCAAACGTCCTCGTCCTCGTCCTCAGAGTCAGACCAAAATGGCCTCGTCCTCAGTCAGACAAAACGGCCTTGTCCTCAGTCAGACCAAACGGCCTCAGAGACAGAGTCAGACCAAACGTCCTCGTCCTCGTCCTCAGAGTCAGACCAAAACGGCCTCGTCCTCAGAGTCAGACCAAACGGCCTCCTCCTCAGAGTCAGACAAAATGGCCTCCTCCTCAGAGTCAGACCAAACGGCCTCGTCCTCAGAGTCAGACCAAATGGCCTCGTCCTCAGAGTCAGACCAAACAGCGTTGTCCTCAGAGTCAGACAAAACGGCCTCGTCCTCAGAGTCAGACCAAATGGCCTCGTCCTCAGAGTCAGACCAAACGTCCTTGTCCTCAGAGTCAGAGTCAGACCAAAACGGCCTCGTCCTCAGAGTCAGACAAAACGGACTCATCCTTAGAGTCAGAGTCAGACCAAACGGTCTCGTCCTCAGAGTCAGACAAAACGGCCTTGTCCGCAGAGTCAGACCAAACGGCCTCGTCCTCAGAGTCAGACAAAACGGCCTCGTCCTCAGAGTCAGACCAAACGGCCTCAGAGTCAGAGTCAGACCAAACGGCCTCGTCCTCGTCCTCAGAGTCAGACCAAAATGGCCTCGTCCTCAGTCCGACAAAACGGCCTTGTCCTCAGTCAGACCAAACGGCCTCGTCCTCAGAGTCAGACCAAAGCGGCCTCGTCCTCAGAGTCAGACAAAACAGCCTTGTCCTCAGAGTCAGACCAAACGGCCTCCTCCTCAGAGTCAGACCAAACAGCCTTGTCCTCAGAGTCAGACCAAACGGCCTCGTCCTCAGAGTCAGACCAAACGGCCTCGTCCTCAGAGTCAGACCAAACAGCCTTGTCCTCAGAGTCAGACAAAACGGCCTCGTCCTCAGAGTCAGACCAAATGGCCTCGTCCTCAGAGTCAGAGTCAGACCAAAACGGCCTCGTCCTCAGAGTCAGACAAAACGGCCTTGTCCGCAGAGTCAGACCAAACGGCCTCAGAGTCAGAGTCAGACCAAACGTCCTCGTCCTCAGAGTCAGAGTCAGACCAAAACGGCCTCGTCCTCAGAGTCAGACCAAACGGCCTCGTCCTCAGAGTCAGACCAAACGGCCTCAGAGTCAGAGTCAGACCAAACGGCCTCAGAGTCAGAGTCAGACCAAACGTCCTCGTCCTTAGAGTCAGAGTCAGACCAAAACGGCCTCGTCCTCAGAGTCAGACAAAACGGCCTCGTCCTCAGAGTCAGACCAAACGGCCTCGTCCTCAGAGTCAGAGTCAGACCAAACGTTCTTGTCCTCAGAGTCAGACCAAAACGGCCTCGTCCTCAGAGTCAGACCAAACGGCCTCGTCCTCAGAGTCAGACCAAACGGCCTCGTCCTCAGAGTCAGACAAGACGGCCTCGTCCTCAGAGTCAGACAAAACGGCCTCGTCCTCAGAGTCAGACCAAATGGCCTCGTCCTCAGAGTCAGAGTCAGACCAAATGTCCTTGTCCTCAGAGTCAGAGTCGGACCAAAACGGCCTCGTCCTCAGGAGTCAGACAAAACGGCCTCGTCCTCAGAGTCAGACAAAACGGCCTTGTCCGCAGAGTCAGACCAAACGGCCTCAGAGTCAGAGTCAGACCAAACGTCCTCGTCCTCAGAGTCAGAGATCAGACCAAACGTCCTTGTCCTCAGAGTCAGAGTCAGACCAAAACGGCCTCGTCCTCAGAGTCAGACAAAACGGCCTCGTCCTCAGAGTCAGACAAAACGGCCTTGTCCGCAGAGTCAGACCAAACGGCCTCAGAGTCAGAGTCAGACCAAACGTCCTCGTCCTCAGAGTCAGAGTCAGACCAAACGTCCTTGTCCTCAGAGTCAGAGTCAGACCAAAACGGCCTCGTCCTCAGAGTCAGACAAAACGGCCTCGTCCTCAGAGTCAGACCAAACGGCCTTGTCCGCAGAGTCAGACCAAACGGCCTCAGAGTCAGAGTCAGACCAAACGTCCCCGTCCTCAGAGTCAGAGTCAGACCAAACGGCCTCGTCCTCAGAGTCAGACAAAACGGCCTCGTCCTCAGAGTCAGACCAAACGGCCTCATCCTCAGAGTCAGAGTCAGACCAAACGTCCTTGTCCTCAGAGTCAGACCAAAACGGCCTCATCCTCAGAGTCAGACCAAACGTTCTTGTCCTCAGAGTCAGACCAAAACGGCCTCATCCTCAGAGTCAGACAAGACGGCCTCGTCCTCAGAGTCAGACCAAACGGCCTCATCCTCAGAGTCAGACAAAAGCGCCTCGTCCTCAGAGTCAGACCAAACCTAACCCCAAGGTCTCCGGCCAACTTTAACCCTTGCCTACAGCGGACTTTACAGTAGGCTACAAAACAGCTCTTTTGAATTGACTGTGTTTGTGCAATAAACACCGCCTGTTCCAAGTAATGCGGAACACCTTTTTCCAGGTGTAAACAGGATTAAATCCACCAGCAGAGCCACGAGTTGCAAAGAGAGATTTAACATCATCTCCTGTTCATCTTTGAAAAATACCTTGCAGAAAAATTGGACTGATGAAAAGCATTCAATGCCAAGTTGCTGTCTTAAGCTGCGAGCTGCTCAGAGCGCACAGGTAAACAACGACATGGTTGTTTCCAGTCCTGTGCTGCTTATCCCGACAGCTGTGTTCGGATGGTAATAGCTCTTAGTCATGGGTATTGCGTAATGGATAAGTTATGTCTCTACCCACATACTATGTTAGTCTTAGTAGGCAGCAACGACTGTTAGGTTTTTGCAGTTCTTTTATTTTTAATATGATAATTATAATGATAATAATTATTATTATTATTACTATAATTATTATCATTATTTATTTATTTATTCATTTATTTATTTCAGATCGCAGTGTGCTCTTTCTATTAAACAGCAACTTTATTGCATGTGTGACAACGACATGAAAATGAAAAATACTTTATTTATCCCAGGAGGGAAATTTCAGGATGTACTGTCTCTCTTCTTTTTGCTTTTTTTCTAACAATTTAACATGATACAGCATAACAATAATATAAAAAGTAAGTGCTACGATAATCATAACTCAGCCAGTCGTATTCTTCAGGGTGACAATGCTGGCAGGGATGAGTTTCTGTATCTCTCCGTTCTGCAGCACACCTGGTGCAGCCTCCCACTGAACACGTTGATTCTTCACTATAATGTGGTGGGAAGAATCCTCCATCATCTTCATCAGCTGATGCAGCATTCTTTTTTTTAACCATTATAGTATCTCCAGCGCCAGCGGCTCCAGTTATTCACAGAACCAGCTTTCTTGATCAGCTTGCTGATTATAGCTTATAGGCTCTGACCTGCTGTAAACGACTGTTGACTATTAGTAGCTAATAGAAAGCGCACATCCTGTGGAGATGTTTTGTGTTAAACCAAATTTAGCACACCCAGTACAGAATATATTTTTTGTGGCTACACTATGGGGTGATCATCAAAAGCCAACTGAGGCAGGATGGGGAGAGGGAGGGCCCTCGGTGCTGATGAAAGGAATATGGGAGCGGCGACGTAGGGGAGAGGAGGCGGCTTTGGCAAGAAATGACAACCGCATCTTATGGCACTGCGGGACGGGTCAAGCAGGGCTGGGCCAACCGGCCGTAGAGAGCCGCGAGGAAATGAAGGATGGAACCGGTTATAGGAGGGGGGACGCGTGCACCCGGGGGGGGGGGGGGGGGGGCCCCCCCCCCCCCCCCTCTCTCTCTCTCTCTCTCTCTTGGATTTTTCCCAATAAAAACAATCAGTGGTGCATCTGAGCAGATGCAGGTTAACGGCATAGATTGAGGAACATCCATCACTGATTAACATATTGGTCTTCACAGGACAAACAAGCATTTGGCAGGAAATGACAGCCTCGTCTTGGGGCGCTCTGTGTGGAGACCCGCGAGGAAGGATTGGAACTATAGCCTACGCAGGGGAGACTGCCCCTCCACCGTCCTTAGAAACTGGTTCATTAAAATTAAAAAAAAAAAAGTAAATTGAAACTTTTTTTTTTTAAAGTAAAGTTCTTCCCGATAATTTTTTTTTTCTAACGTTTGGTACGAGGCCGTTTTGTCTGACTCTGAGGACGAGGCCGTTTGGTCTGACTCTGAGGACATTTTGTCTGACACCTGACAACTTTTTTCCTGATACCTGATGACTTTTGTACTGACACCTGACACTTGACTCTGAGGACGAGGATGTCCTAAAATGTACACCGTACAGGTAAATTGTTCCAAATGTTATGTTCTTCATCAACAAAATATGTTGTACTGCTTTAAAAATAAATCTAGATCACTACTGCAGACCTTTTTGAGTTCCAGTCATCTAATCTGTCACATATACATGTCAAATGTAAGTTGCGATCTCCAATTAAGCTCTATTCCTGATTTAAGAAATAATGTTGGGTAGCAAACAAGTGGAGACTGAAAAATGAATGAAAAATAAATGGTTGTCAATTTGTTTTTGTGACACCACTGGAATGCAGCGCACAAACCATATATAGAGGCAAAATTATGATCTCCAAGAACTAGCACTATAGCTTAGAATCCCTTTCATATCATTGATACAACACCTTTTACAAAGTGGAAGCCATCTTCGTCAAAGTGCGACTGCTGCTGGCAATGCCATCCTCCATCATATCCATCTGTCTCCGCCTTAATCCCTGAGAATACCTTTGACAAACATGGTTGATCTTAGTAAAATATAAAATAACATATAGGCAATCAGAAGTCTGTGAATAATTTGGACCTCAGCATTTACATATGGGTAATGTTAACAAAAAAACACCGACCGATAGATGAACTCCAAATGGCAACGGAGAGGCCTGTGAGAGCTGAAGAAGATCAATCCACTTCTGACAGATCTCTTCTTCTGGCAATGGCCTTTTCTGGCACAAGATCTATGAGTAAGAAAAATTGTGTTAATAATTATTAATTGGCGATAGATTTAATTGACATTGTAACTAATAATAGCAAAATATTACATCTGTGCCTGCAGCAGGGTGGGGATTTATCTAAAACAGATGTCATTCATAAGGCTCCATATGTGTTATGGATAAGGATATGTGAATAAATAATTAATACTGTTTTGACCCAAATACAGGATGGTCCTGATTATAAGACCACCCCTCTTTTCAAGACTAATCTTCAGAAAGAGGAAATCATAAAAATAGTAATTACACACTGCTTTTGAACTTTTGTTTCATTTCTCAATAACAAACTCACATACTTTCCTGTCAATCTCTTGGAAGTGGCCGCTTTGATAATCACAATAAACTTTTCTCTACTAGCCCAAGCGTCTCACATTAACTCGAGCAGTGGTACTGCTGTGTAATTCACACAGACGCTCCTTAAGAGGAGTGATGTCGTTTTTTCCAGGCCATGTAGCGAGACCAGACAACCATCAGCATGCATCAATGGTTAAACACTGGTTATAAGTCAACTAGAGATGCAGTGATCCGATACTGGATCGGATATCCTTGGATAACTATAAACAGCAATGGCCGCGTTTCCCAGTTAAGATTCTTCTTTGGATTAACCCTCTATTAACTGCAATAGAAATGACCCGTCTATGCCTGCTCTGTTATTTTTGGGCATAGTGGGGTCATTTCTTGGGGTATCCTCAAGTGTTTTATATTTTTAGAATCTGTACAACTTAAGCTACAAGGTTATGAACATCAATGGACAGTAATAACTTGCAATGCTCTTGAAAAAATGCCATGAATATTAAAAATACACAAAAATCGGAATTGTTTTCATCACATCTTACTAACTAAAAAAACAAAACATAGTGATCCAAAACATTTCTAAATGTACAAAATTAAAATAAATACTTCTTAACACTTTACAAGTTATTGCAACCATTTATCTCTTTTAGTTTTTGAGATACAGTCCTTATTGGTTGCAGAGTACAAATGCGATTTGATTTCAGCTTCAAGATAAAGCAGCTAATAAAAGCATTTTATTTCTGCTTTGGCGTCATTTGATGGGAGTATTTCCAGCTGCTTTACCTAGAATATCTAAAATAAACAAAAAAGGTTCTGGACCATTGAGAAGCTGAAAAATTATTCAAAATTCTGTAATTTTTTCATAAATCCAAGAAATGAACCTACGAAATGAACATACAAAAACTATAAAAATTCAGAAAATGATTGAATAATTGTTGAGTATCTTCAACCTATTTTGAATATATATTTTTTAATTCTTTCGTTTTTGAATCAGGTTATTTTATATACAGGGTGCACTTTCGATTTGTGAAAATACTGCACAGTATGTGTGCTGTAACTTGTGGTATCATCAGAGCCGGTTCACAGTTCCCTTACCTGCTCTGCCAAATATTTCCTGCAGCCTCCAGATGTGTAAATATAAACTATGCTAAGACTTGCCTAAATGCAAAATAAAAAAAATCTTTAAAAAAAACAAACAAACCCTAAGCCACTAATGTCATAAAAACAACAAGAAACCACTAATCTTGCTGCAGATCTGTAGTAGAACTAAGCCACTTCATATGCTAAAATTAGCAACTGTTATTAAAAAAAAAAACTACTGAAAACCAGCTAAAACCATGTAAAACACAATATAAATGACAGAACAACCTATTCTCGCTTTATTTTCCTCATTATTTGTCTCTCTTTCCATCGTCAGTCTCTCTGGCAGTGACCACTTAACACTCCACTCTGCTATGACTTCTTGGCGCCACCTTGTGTTTACATTGCCGATCTGCGTCGCACGTAGTGACAAATGATGACGTCATCGACTCGTGACGCCAGCTCAGCTTGAAAGGCGCCAGTCTTAGCTTTCAAATAAAAAAAAAAAAAAATTATCGTTCTAGCTGTTATAGTTTTTATTTTAGAGCAGTTTAAGCAGGATTATGCTAACAGGGAACTTCTAGCGGCCGCCCGCGGCCGTTCCGTTTTTAAAGGGTTAAAGAAGGCCTCAAGGAAGCTCTTCCCAACAAAGGATCGCAAAGATACGCCCGTTTCCCAGATTGCTTCTTTCGCGCGTTCTTATTTCCTGAGAAACGTCTTTGCTACGCTACATCTTAAGAAGGTCCTAACAGAAGCTATCCACTTCCGGGGGTGCTGAAAAAAAAAAGCAATCGAGGTCAGGTATACCGATCGACACCATTCATTTAGTGTGGAGGTTATTTTCCGACGCTGATATTGAGCCCATTTATACGTTTATGTGTTTGTGCAAGAAGACAAACTGTTAAAAATATGCATGTGATTACCAGTGATTGCAAATATTCATTGAAAAGCTCATTGTATATTGTGTAATTGGCCAAATTGTGCTAAACAGGTGTAGGCGATTGGAAATTTACAGATGCCCTATAAGGTCATTCTGACGCTATTTGTTGACGTAATGGCTGAAGGGAACCCCACCAAGAGGATGAAGCGCTCTCCGGCCTTCACGCCAGAGGAGATGGCGATTCTGATTGAAGAAGTGGCAGGTAAAAAAAAGCATTCTCTTTGGAGGGACAAAGGGGAAAAAAGAGATAGAAGCAAAGGCCAGGGCATGGCAATCAATAGCGCTGAAAATGTCCCCATCCAGCCCTTGCAGTGTGCGCGACTGACACCGACGCCTTGCTGAGTCCGGTTCCATCCCCCACTACCTCCAGAAAGCTCCCCACCGCGTAGAAACGCAACGCAGCCAGGCACTGCACCTCTGGGCTCAGAGCAAAGTTGCACCTTGTGGGCCTCCTGATGTGTGGAGCAACTATTTGAATGATCCGCTCGATTTCGTCGCGCGGTAGCCTGTAACGCATCTGAATAGCGCGATCTGACAGCACATCTAGAGGACTGAAATGCTGGCGCATGAAAGCATGTACATACACAGTGTCACTCCGTCTACGGCGACGCTGTTGGTTTGCTACCAAAATTTGCTGTAAAGCAGCCATGATGTCTGATACGGGTATGCGTAAATGGCCATGCTTTTATTGAGCGAAGCAGGTGCATCTCATCATGAACAGCTGACAAATGCGTAAATATGACGTGAGTCCTCATAGATTGCGTATAATTTGCGTACAATTCCTACCGCAATGTTTTTGTTTCTGTGGTTGATACCCACAGCTTTATCTAACGTAAGCTAAGTATAGGGAGGCCTATCTTGCCATAATGATTAAACTTAACCACAATATTTTCTGTCATTCACTCGGTAACTACAGTTTTCTTCCATCATAGATGATTGACATTATGACATGAGTGAGAAAACATGACTCAAAATACAACAACTGATCCGTGAATAGGTCCATTTTTAATAATTTCCATTTTCTACTTTTTTTTCACGGGAAATAGTGTCGTTTCCAAAAGTGACCAGTAGATGGGCCTGTTGTTCCCTTAGCAGGGGGGAACGTTAAAGAAGGTTCGAAAGAGTGGGTCTGGCCGCTCCTGAAAATAAAGAAGCTCCTGAGTTAAGAGCGCATCTGGGAAACGCAACGTCCAAACAAGGCACCTTTAAGAAGTGACTTAAGGAGGACCTCAGCGTTAAGAGTGTCTTAACTAATCTGGGAAACGCGGCCAATGCTGTTAGATGTCGGCCATCTTGAAAAAGGGCCACCATCTTGAATTTTGACAAGACCAGTGGTATTTTGGGAGTAAGAGGACCTTGACGATTCCCTGTACCAAATTTTTATGCTTGCTGCACAATTTCTAAAATCATTTCACTCATCTGCTCCAGAGAAAGGGCCCCTCTCTGCTGACTGATAGCACCTGTTTGTAAGCAAAGGAGACATACTGAAACTCTTCTTGGTGCATCACATCTCGGTCTATTTTTTAACAAAATCTCGACCGTAGGATTTGAAGTGCATTACAGATACATACAGCCCCTGAATGAGTCAGGCATTCGTAGTAATAAATTATCAAGACCCTCTTCTCCCTTGATAAAGAGGATTGTGGCCTTCATCCTTTTTAGTGTTCAATAAAGGCCATAAAGCTGAAAACATAAAAAAACGGGGGTGGGGCATTGCCATAAATTACATTAAAATACATTTTAAATCATTTAAAGGTGCCATGACATCAAATTTCACTTTTCTGGGGTTTTGGGTGTATAATATGATCTGTTGTGCACTGATGAGGCCATGTGAATGTCCAGAGTGAGAATCAAAGTTCCTGTTTATGGTCTGTCAGCTTTGTCTCTCTGCTCAGAAACAGTTGAATCAGACAGCAGGCTATCATTCTACGTAGTTCTATCATTCTACGTAATTTAATTGCTCCAATAAGAGCACACTATCAAGTAAACAGCGCCCCCCCCCCCCCCCCTCTCCTAACGGTCTATGCACCGTCTGCCCTCCCCCCCCTGTCTGATTCAGCTGCATGTATGGAGCTAGTAGTAACTTCTCTGCAGCAGGTCTGGGTTTTCAAACAAATGGATTTAAAGAAAACTTCTGCAGTAACACTGAGGGAGGCGACCACAACCTTGTCATTACCTGTAAGTTTATTTATTTTCTAAATGCTGTCTTGTCTGATAAACGTAGCTCACACTGTCTGAACTGCCCATGTTGCTAGCAGTTAGCCTTTAGCAAACTCCGACCGCAGCTTGACCTAGATTCTCCAAATAAGGTCACAGCTAAATAAGGTGTAGCCAATCAAAATGAAGTCAACGTGGTCTCCGGGTAAAGCTCCATATCATCACCGGATCCAACTGTATTACTGAGGAAGTGAGGTCTGGCGTTTCAAAACAATACTCCGCTGTAAAAAATGCCGTTTTTTTCTTTGGAGTATTTACATATGCAGTAATGCCAACAACATAAACTAGTTTTTAACTGTTATGTCATCACTCCTTTAAGAAAGGAGTCTGTCATGGATTGGGGAAAGAGTGGAGGACACAAATGCAGGACGAAGAGGCAGGCAGGTTCAAGAATATAAGGTTTATTCTTACATCAAGTGAACTGACACGAAACTAGGGAAGTGGTGAGGAGACACAGGGTGGTACGACAACAGAAGACCTGGAAAAGAACAACTGAAAACAGAGAGAATAAATACTCAGAGGGACAAATGAACAATCAGGAACAGGTGGAGCAGATTACGAACGAAAACTGGAAACAAATACAGACAGGGATTAACTACAATATAAAGAAGGAAACAAGACGGAACTCAGGCAGGACAAAACTAAATGAAACTCCACAGATCATGACAGAGACAAAAAAAAATTACCATGTTGGCAAGGAAAAAAAACATCCCAAAAATTTAAAACTACAAGTATGACTTTTTTTTTTTTTTTTTTTTAAAGAAAAAGAATAGAAATACCACATTTTCCAGGAGGGACCCAACTGCAGTGACGATAAGTCGCCATGTCCCAATCGGAAGTTTGTTCTTTATGTAACTTACTAAAATCTAACCCTAACCACCCGACTACACCACACACATCTGGTTGCAAGCCACAGATAGTTACTGCTAGGGGTGTTTAACTCAATTCCCCTGGAGACTTCCTGTATGGATGGGATGTATGGTGCCCTTGTCGGTCATTGTAACTGCAGTTAGGTATTCTTGCATTTTCTGGACTACACGTCTTTCCGTAATGCTGCCGTCATGTGGTATGGGAAAGATGATCCTTTCCACTTGTTAAGTGGAAATTACCAGTGTGTTGTGTTCAAGTGATTTGTTGTCGTAATGAAGTGAATCACTGGACGTTATCTTTGACTGACTAGCCAGCTAGCTGCTAGCTAGCATCTGCTCTGAGGAGGTAAACCGAGAAATAACCATATTTTTTAACATAAAACTAAGTCTACATGACAATGAGATTAAAGTTCTGTATGTCACAGAATTATGCAGACGACAGACTAACCAAATAACAGTAGCAGAAAACTTAAAACATAATATAATGCATCTTATTCAGGATATTTTTTTGCTCTCCGCCATGTTGAAAGGTCAAAGTTTAGCTCATTTTGGCTCAGGCTATATATTATAGCTCAGGTATAATAATATTTTCCAGCTATCCAGTTGAAATTACGACATGAGTGGGTGTTCCAGTGCAATTTTCATGTCGGACTTTGGTATTTACCATAAATACAATACCATATGAAGGTGCATCGGTTGAATATGCATCATGAAGAGTAAAAAAAAAAAACATACAAGTTACACTTACAGCTGTGTGAAAAAAGTTTTTGCCCCCTTCCTAATTTCTTACTTTTTGCATGTTAGTCACACTTAAATGTTTCCGATCATCAAACAAATTTTAATGTGAGTCAAAGATAACACAAGTAAACAGAAAATGCAGTTTTTAAATGAAGATTTTTATTAGTGGGGGGGGGGGGGGGGGGGGGGATCAAACCGCTATGGTCCTGTGTGAAAAAGTGATTGCCCTCCCCTGTTAAAACATAAATTAACTGTGGTTTATCACATCTTTGGAAAGCTGATTTCAATTTCTCTAGCCACACCAAGGTTACTGCCACACCTCTGATCAATCAAGAAATCACTTAAATAGGGCCTGCCTGACGAAGTTTAGTAGACCGAAAAAAGATCCTCAAAAAGCTAGACATCATGTTGCAATCCAAAAAAAATTCAGTAAGAAAATGAGAAACAAAGTAATTGAGATCTATCAGTCTGGAAAAAGGTTCAAAGCCATTTCTAAAGCTTTGGGACTCAGAAGGGAACCACAGTGAGAGCCATTATCCACAAATGGTGAAAACATGGAACAGTGGTGAACCTTCCCAGGAGTGGCCGGCCGTCTTGGGCCGACCAAAATTACCCCAAGAGCACAGCGACGACTCATCCAAGGGTAAAAGACCCCAGAACAACATCCAAGAACTGCAGGCCTTACTTGCCTCAATTAAAGGTTGAATATGGAACATTTTTATTAAAAGCTATATTTTTTCAAAAATAATACCTCCACAGGTCGTTTGGGGGTGTACAGAATGAAAGTACAACATTTTCCAGAAAAATTATATTTAGCCTAAAAATAATTATAAAATAAATTTTTACGGGTTCGATAATGGCATTTTATTTACGTCTATAAGCCAATACACGCCGCCGTTGCAGGTTGCCAAATACGATCTGTGTGTGGAAACAATATTTCGGTCATAGTCAGGCTTGTACAGGGGAAAACCGTAGAGACGACGAGTGAAGCAGCTGCTTCAGAGCCCTGGAGATATTGTTATCTGTTTCTGAGGAGGAGTGACCTGAGAAGAGCAAAACGTGGAAGTAAATTTAGGTGAAGACTTCACTAAAGGGACCCACATAAACGTTTTCCACGGAGTAAAACACGGAAATGGCGACTTTTCTCCTGGATCGGTAAGCTAGCTTGTTTGCTAACATGGCTAACGTTAGCTGTCAGTTATAAACTCCTCTGTGTTACTTGTTGGACATGCTGCAGACTGTTGGTCACTTGCGTATCGGCAGTGAGCCTGGCATCCCAGCGGCTGGAGTTGTTTTTCTGCCATTGCAACTACAACCTAGACACACGTGATGTCGCTGTTCTGTCCGTATTCCATATTCAACCTTTAAGGTCAGTGTTCACGACTCCACCATCAGAAAGAGACTGGGGGGCAAAAATGGCTGCATGGCAGAGTTTCAAGACCAAAACCACTGCTGAGCAAAAAGAACATAAAGAATCGTCGCAGGCTGCCAGAAAGCATCTTGATGATCCCCAAGATTTCTGGGAAAATACTCTGTGGACTGATGGGACAAAAGTTGAACTTTTTGGAAGGTGTAGGTCCCATTACATCTGGCGTAAAAGTAACACGGCATTTCAGAAAAGGAACATCATACCTAAAGTAAAAAATCGTGGTTCTAGTGTGATGGTCTGGGACTGTTTTGTTGCTTCAGGACCTTGAAGACTTGCTGTGGTAAATGAATTCTTCTGTCTACCAAAAAATCCTGAAGGAGAATGTCCGGCCATCTGTTGGTGACCTCAAGCTGAAGCGCACTTGGGTTCTGCAGCAGAACAATGATCCAGAACACACCAGCAAGTCCACCTCTGAATGGCTTAAGAACAACAACATGAAGACTTTGGAGTGGCCTTGTCAAAGTCCTGACCTGAATCAATTGAGATGCTGGGGCATGACCTTAAAAAGGCGGTTCATGCTGGAAAAGCCTCCAATGTGGCTGAATTACAACAATTCTGCAAAGATGAGTGGAACAAAATTCCTCCACAGCGCTGAAGAAGACTCACTGCCAGTTATCACAAACGCTTGATGCAGTTGTTGCTGCTAAGGTGGAACAACCAGTTATTAGGTTTAGGGGACAATCACTTTTTCACACAGGGCAATTTAAGTTTGGATCCCCCCCCCCTTAAAAATAAAAACCTTCATTTCAAAACTGCACTTGCTGTTTACTTGTGTTAGCTTTGTCTCACATTTAAATTTGTTTGATGATCTGAAACATTTAAGACTAACATGCAAAAAAGTAAGAAATTAGGAAGGGGGCAAAAACTTTTTCACACAGCTGTATGTCAAAATTCATATCAGAAAATCCAAGATTAAGAACAGATCCAGAAAAACAAGTTATTCATCTACACAGTAGCACTCAAAACAACAGGCCGAATAGCTGCCTGTCAGTTAATGTAACACATTAAAGTTATTCAGCTACACCATAATGGAGAACATTCCATGGAGGCTGAATCGGCTAAGTTAGCAGCTGGCAACATTGGCAGGAAAAATCCCCCCAAAACTCAAGGCAATGCGTTACTAATGCATCAACAACTGACTCAATGTCCAAAATAAACTTCTGGTGCTGAAATCAGGAGATTGTTGGATTTTTCTTAAAGGCTTATGTCAACACTCTGATTCCAAAGTTATTACGACTACGACTACTGTCATTTAGCAGATGTTTTTTTCCTCAAAACGAATTACATCTGAGAGAAAAAGCAAGAAATCAAATAAGAAGGTCCAGCATGGATAAGTGCTGGTCAGACTGCTGCAAGTCCAGTTGGACTCAGGCGTTGCCATGCAGTGCTTTGCCTGTAAATTAACTCAAACATCTTTTTATGATGTTTTTTATGAGGATTTATGAGGACAGTACAGCTTGATGTTTGGAGATCTTTGCTCTCAGAGTGGAATGTAGTCGTCACATGCTTAGAGCGCCATCTTGTGGCGTTAGACAGTAATGTTTACTTCTTAGTTCATGTCAGTCAATCTGTATGCACATTTTAAAAAATTCATTTGTCAAACTAAATTACAAATAAATGAAAATATGTTAAACTGTATTTCGATACATATAAGTCACACTATATTATGGGGTCGCAGGAGCAACCAAACTACACTGTAAATGGTAATATTGGCTTTACTAGAATCTATCTAGTAGGCAGAACTTAATTTTAACTTAGTTGTTGGTAATACTTATTCTAAATAAGTTGTAAGAACTTTGGAGGGCAACATGTTAGATAACTTAATTTACTTAAGTTGAAACAGCTTAATTAAAATGAGTAAAGGGAAATTAGGGGTGGGGAGGGAGCAGGTTTCCCACAATGCAGTTCACTTCTTTTAACAATAAATTGGAGATTATTCACAAATGAGGGATTTATAAATGATGTTGGTAGTGTCATGTGACTGCTCTCAACTTGTTTGTTAATTCCTGTATTGAACATCTACTACCCAGCAGATGCTGCACCGCGACAGAGATGTGTGTGGTCTGTCAACAGTTGTAGCTTAAACCCACCTGGACTGAGATCTTGCTACATAGTCAGAACAATTTTAAGTTCATCATTTACTTTAAGTAAGATGAACTTAGAAGCATGTTGTTGGTGAAAATAAAATTGAAAATGGTGTTAATCTAATATCTGTGAAATAAATCCCATCAAGTTTCCTCCCCAGCATCATCCACTTACAGCTTACTCAAATTTATTAAGTTCAGAAAAGTTCTACAAACTTAAACCATTTTAGTTTATTCTACTTAATCACTCCAATTAGAGTTTACTTAATTTTTTTGAGGCAGAAAGTTTGCATATTTTTTTTAAGTAAAGTCAACTTATTAGAATTTACAGTGTATGAAGAAAAAAAAAAAGGTGCAACTTACAGTCCGGAAAATACAGAAGTAAAAAAGTCACTTAGATCAAACAGATAACAGTTCGTGATCCAGCTAAATGTTGAGTTCTTGGGAGATGGGCAGGGGTCGTTCTTATGGCGGTTTCCTGGTGCTTTTAATCCACTGGTCCTCGTTGGTTTCGCTCCCACAGCATCTGCCCAGTGACTTTTTTCCTCTGAGATACCGCTCTTATTAGTAGTCATGATGGCCAGCCAGCC
The DNA here is from genome assembly GCA_023101725.1 of Atherinomorus stipes. Lineage (NCBI taxonomy): Eukaryota > Metazoa > Chordata > Actinopteri > Atheriniformes > Atherinidae > Atherinomorus > Atherinomorus stipes. Next base: position 24,077 of record JALJCO010008935.1, read on the forward strand.
CATGCCGTTGCAGGGGAGGGCATCACACCAACAGCTGCCAAATACAATCAGACTTTGTTAGACTGGAACACAAAACCAAACCAGCAAATAAAATACAATAAGAAAATATTTTTTAAAAAATCAGCAAAATTAACATAAAGAAAAAATGTCAAACAACAAAAACCACATGAAAAGTCTGAATGAGCATCCTTAGTCCATTCCTGATTTTGTCAGCACATAGCTGGTCTTCCAACAGCTCCACCCGTTGTGGTCATGCTCCTCTTAACAGCAACAGTCCACAGATCCACCATCACTTACTCCAGTACAGCAGTGTCCAAAGTGTTTGAGGGCCACAGTCCTGCAGGTTTTCAATATTTCCCTGCTCCAACACATCTGACTCACATGAAGTGAATCCAACAGCCTATGAAGTTCTGCACACTGACTCATGAATCTGAGTCAGCTGCTCACAACCCCATCAGTTTCCAGCTAAAAAAGAAACTGTCCCAAAGCTGAGTCTGAGCGGCTGGTTTAAAATAGTCTTTGTAAAATATCCCAAACCATCTTCCCACCATTTTTATCCTCATGTTGCATCAACTGCAGCTCGCGCTCCCAACAAAAAAAGAAAATGAAAAAAAATCTTCCTGCTGGTGTAAACTCACGTGTGTACAAATTTAAGTACTTTATACTTATCTAGTAGACATGCCATTCACATCCTGGGTTGTAGCCTCATTGACCATCACTCAAACCCAGTGCTGAGCACCCCTGAGTCAGCATTTTCTAGGATTCCTGGTCCTTCCATGTAGCAATTTACACCGGATCTGTGAGTTCAGCGTTCCGGCTGCAGCGCAGCTTCATTCTGACCTCCACAACGTGTCAACTCACACCGGGAGCGTGTCAGACCAGTCTGTGCATGTGGATCCTCGATAGGGATGGGCATATCGATACTTCGATAGCAACTAGACAAAATATCGGAATCAATACTTTTTTGAGGATCGCAATACCACTGTACAGATACAAAACAAGCAATTTGTTTCTACTTTTGAGAGTTTTAGGCAATGAAATGATGAAAACAGCCAGATTCCAGCTTCCGTATCACATGATGGTGGTAGCCAATCAGATTCTAGCTTCCGTATCACATGATGGTGGTAGCCTATCAGATTCTAGCTTCTGTATCACATGATGGTGGTAGCCTATCAGATTCTAGCTTCTGTATCACATGATGGTGGTAGCCTATCAGATTCTAGCTTCTGTATCACATGATGGTGGTAGCCTATCAGATTCTAGCTTCCGTATCACATGATGGTGGTAGCCTATCAGATTCTAGCTTCCGTATCACATGATGGTGGTAGCCTATCAGGGTCTAGTTTCTGTATTACATGATGGTGGCAGCCTATCAGATGTCATGATGATGTTGCAACTGTTCGTGATGATGATGTTTTGTTCTCTTTCAGTGGTTTAATGCAGGTTATTGTTCATTATGTTTTGGTAAATTTGTAATATAACTATTACATTTTCTATTTTAAAATTTTCCACTTAATAAATTTGATTATTTTAGTTAGTATATATTATGTTATTTGATAACTGAAAGACGTTTTTAATCTATTTTTAATTTTATCATCACCATAATTGAATATTGTTTTAAAAGCATTTCTTTCCAGTGCTTCTGTTCTCAGGTTTTACTTATATCTAATTATTGCCCTTGCATTCAAGGTATTAAAGAAAAATGTACAATCATGTGATATTCTTTTAAAGGACAAAAAGTATCGGTATCGGTATCGATATCGGTATGCGAAAAAAGTGCATCGTATCGACATGAAAAATTTTGGTAGCGCACATCCCTGATCCACGAAATGAGATCACAGGAGAACTGCAGGATCACACCATAACACCACCTTACCTTTTCTTTTTTAAAAAGAAACTTCCAGAATTGCACCACTTACCTTTGTGCTGCAATTGGGCTTAATCTCCCTGAAGTTCAGTTTTACTCTGTTTTTTTTGAGGGGGGGGGGGGGGGGGGGGGGGGGTTAAAGAAAAGGGAGAAAATGAAATCAATATCTGGGTGTTCTGAAAAATTATCCACACACATGCATGCATGCACACACCTGTAAAAAAATATTGGTTTTTGTCACATTACGAAACAAGAACACAATAAATCACAATAAATTTTTCTCACCTTTAATGTGAACTACAACCAGTAAAATTAACCGGGAAAAAAAAAATATCTATTAGGGAGGAAAAATACATAAAAATTAATACACTGCTCAATCTTTGGTCTGATCTTTGGTCACCTTTGCGTTTTTCCAGCGTTCTCACCACTAGAACGCTGGAGGCAGTGTCTTCAGCCCACGGTAGTCGTTCAGGTAGTGATGGCACATCAACATCATCCATTGTGGCGAGAAGCTTAGCTGTGTTTCCCAACACAGAGTGGAAAGCAGGGAGGAGATACCAGGAGGCAGGTCAGCATACCAGGAGATGTGGAGGTCTCTCCATGTGCTAGCCAGAGCTACTGGGATGAGATCCTCAGCCCCGTGTCAGACCATACGCTGCTGCAGTGGAGCTTGGCTTTCTTCGGATGCAGGATTATGCTTAGCCTCGTGGTCGGTGTGTGCCAGGAGTTCCTGAGTTAAAGGCACCAATGCTGTGGTGCCTTCAACCTGCCTGCTGGTTCTCCAAAGCTGAATCCAATCCAGCACTTCTGGGTCATCATCTGATTTCATCCACTGCTGCCACGTCGCACCGCAGACTGTCCAGGAGAAGACCGATGCCCTGATCCAGATCTGGGAGGAGATCCCTCAGGAGAACATCCATCCATCATCAGGAGCATTTCAGATGTTGTAGGGGGGTCATACAGGCACGAGGAGGCCACACATACACACATGTGTCACCTCTCATGTTTTCCCTGTAATAACCCCCCCCAAAAATGAGATTCAGGCCATTACATTCAGTAGATGGGCATATAAGCATAATTCAGCCTTGATTTTCTCCAAAACTGTACAATAAAATCTTTTCATTTTCACAGTGGTGATACCTGAGGTGGTCTAGAACTAGAATCCAGAGAGAGTTTTATGTCACCTCTCATGTTTTCCCTGTAATAACCCCCCAAAAATGAGATTCAGGCCAATACATTAAGTAGATTGGCATATAAGCATAATTTAGCCTTGGTTTTCTCCAAATCTGTACAGTAGATTCTTTTTCATTTTCACAATGGTAATACTTGAGATGGCCTAGAACTAGAATCCAGAGAGAATTTTGTGTCACTTCTCATGGTTTTGCTGTAATCAGCATCCAAATATGACATTCAGGCCATTATAGTAAGCAGATGGGCATATAGGCATAATTCAGCCTTGATTTTCTCCAAAACTGTACAGTAAAATCTTTTCATTTTCACAGTGGTGATACCTGAGGTGGTCTAGAACAAGAATCCAGAAAGAGTTTTGTGTCACCTCTTATGGTTTTCCTGTAATAAGTCCCCCAAAATCAGATTCAGACCATTGCAGTAAGTAGATGAGTATGTAAGCACAATTCAGCCTTTATTTTCTCCAAAACTGTACAGTAAAATCTTTTCTTTTTCACAGTGGTGATACCTGAGATGGTCTAGAACTAGAATCCAGAGAGAGCTTTGTGTCACCTGTTAGAGTTTTCCTTTAACAATTTTCCAAAAATCGGGGAGGTTTTTCTTCAAAGGGAACTTTTGTTTTTCATATTTGTAAACAGTTCAGTAAAATGATTATTGTTGAACTACAGAGACATCTGAGGTAACTTTGAATAAAAAACGTATAAAAACTATTGCATGAGTATGAACACAGCTGCACTTGCGGAGGAGAAAGTCTTTTGAATCCATTCTGCTCCCCCCTCCCTCTCGGAGCTCGAGCAAGCAGTACCGTAATATCTGGTGTTTTGCGCAACTGAATTTTAACCGCGAGTGTCGGCTAAATGACGGCTCACTTTATCGTGCATTTGACAATGCCGGCTAACTTTACCGCAGTACCTTAGCGGCACGTCAACTCTCCCCAGCCTTTAACGTAACGTTTGAGATGCGGAGCGTCCGTGAGTGCGGGGATCCACGAGAAAAAAAATGATTAAAACGCCCGTGATTTGCTCCGCAGGCCACGCTGGATACAGACTGGGTGGGAACTGACGGATGAAGCTACTAAATGCTGCTAAATGTTTAGCTACAAGGCAGCTAGCAACACCACTGCTGCACAAGTTCATGTTAAAGCAGAACTCAGTAACTTCAGCTAGTGGCGTCCTTTCACTGTCGTAAAGTTCAACCCCCCCTACACCCACACAGCACACAGACGGCTTCTCTACCTGCCTTTCCTCTATTTTGATCCCTGGATATATTAAGCGTTTACTAGCTTGTTGATGCTACTTTGCTGCGTTGGTAGCAGCACCATGTCTCCCTCTGCCCAAAGCAGAGTCCTGTCTATTCTGAAACGGGACGTTTTACCCACGATTGCGGGTAAATATGCCGTGGATTATATTTTTCTCTGGTGTTGGCGGGTAGCAGGTAAGAATACGAACTTTTATTTACTTTTTGCGGACGTGACAAGTGATTATTGAGCCTGAAGCAGTGATGCTTCACCCGGCGCCCAGGCAGCGCAAGCTACGCAAATCACTCTGGTCCAACAAAGAGTTGGTTATGAGAGCCAGGAGCCGTGTTTAGGTGGTGTGAAGCTAAAGAAATGTTTTCTTCGAATTAGCGCTGGTAGTCTGGTTCAAATCAGAGCTGGAAGCAGCTCAGTAGATAGGGGACCTGAGTACCATACAGCGGTTTCTGTTGGCGCAAGTTCTGCTCGGGTCGGCGCAGGCAAAGTTGCCTAGAGCTGCTCGCAGGCCAGAGGCACTGGCGGGAGGGGGGGGGGGGACATTGAATCACTCCATAAACACTTTGTGTAGTCTTAAACCCCAAGGTCCCCAAATTGGGGGACCTTGAGACTCACTGCAGCAAAAGATGCACAATGTTGCACTAATTATGTAGCCATACCATACATCAAATTAAACAGGAGAAACTCTGCTACAAGCACATATAAGTCATTTTAACATACACCAAGCATATTAATGTTTAAATATCAAAATCTAAATAAGGTCAGAGCATCCACCCACTCTGCACATTTCCATAGCTACCTCTCTAATACTTCATGGTAGACAAACAAACAGCATATCATATGGAAGCTAAGATCCTGGCAATTTCAACAGTTCCACTATTATTTCTCTACGACAAAAACTCAGTGAACCAGCAGCCAAAGAATACAAACAAACAACCGCTTACTTAGAATGACTAACAGAAATTCTGTCTTACACAGTTGAACAAAAGTCCCAAGTGTTCCCTTTATTATGACACCAAAATTACTCATAGACCTTGTAGATGCAGAGATATACTCTATTCATTTTGGGTATGTCATTTTCAAGCAGAAACCTTTAAAAGAGCTATAGAGCTTAAGAGGTTAGCCCCACGGGGATTCCAAAAAGCATTTATTGAGGTTAAAAAGTTACTGAGTTTCCCCTTTAACGTTGGAACGTTAAACGTTAAGAAGTGAGTGGAGCTACATGTGAAGACGATGGACAGAGATGAGCTGCTGGACGCTCACGACGCTGAAGTTAGCTTCCGATTCGCTATTTGTGTAAAGGGCGATTCCACTGAATTTGCGAGAACACAGACTATATTAAAACAGGTCCTGCTCTAAAACTTCAACACTTAGACTCTTCAAACCTGGACTGAATTATTCTATTCACTCTACAGAATAATCAAAACACCATTTCTGATTTATGAAACCTTTATTCTATTTGTGAAAATGCAAATTAGGCTCATCTTATTACTTTAAAAAAAAAATCTAGACCACATTAGACCTGGTCCTGATCAAAAACTACAACACTTATACTCATCAAATCTGGACTAAATTATTCTACAGAGTCTACAGATTCATAAAAACACCATGTCTGATTTGTGAAACCTTTTTCTGATTTGTGAAAATAAAATTTAGGGTCATTTTCTGGTCTTTTTTATATATAGACCACAGGTCTATATATGGTCCTGACCAGAAACTACAATACTTACACTCTTCAAACCTGGTCTCAGATGTTCTTCAGAGGCTGTAGATCAATTCAAGCACAGTTTCTGATTTGTGAAACCTCTCTCTGATTTGTGAAAATGAAAAATAATCTAGACCACATTAGACCTGGTCCCAATCAAAAACCACAATACTTAGAATCTTCAAACCTGGACTGAAAGAATCTACAGAGTTTATTGATTTATAAAAAAAAAAATACCATCTCTTATTTATGAAAGCATATTCTATTTGTGAAAATGCAAATTACCCTTGTTTTGTAAGTTTTATAGCATCTATACCACATTAGACCTGTACCTGATCAAAAACTACAATACTTAGAACCTTAAATCTTGACTATTCTACAGAGTCTACAGATTTATAAAGAACACCATGTCTGATTTGGGAAACCTTTTCTTCAATCTGTGAAATTGAAAACCAGAGGTATCCTCTAATTCACAGCTTCTGATTTCCCTTGTTTGAATTGTGAAACCACTAAATTAGTGGAACCTACATTTGACCAGGTACTCTCCAAAATATACAATATTTTTTTTCTTCATTTTTGGAACTAAACATTCTTTATTGGACAAATTTCTTGCACATTTTTACATTTTACGTTACGTTTATATAGCACTTTTAATGCATAACAGCTTTACAAAGTGCTTCGCATAATAAAAACAACACATTACATCAACAGTCCCCCAAGTTTATCTCAAACAGCACACATACACATGCATACACATACAAACTCTCTCTCATATGCACATCGATTTTGGTGAAGGAACGATATTCTGGGGTCCATCCATCCGCCTTACTGCCACATAGGCCGCTGCCACAGGCAGCCACCCAGATCCGGGCAAACCAGGTCCATACTACAGCTATTAAGGTGCACAGTGCTGGATCCTGACCACCCAGACAGGGACACGACCACTACCTACTCATTATCAAACTGGAGAATGATGTAAAGAAGCAATTACTGAAAGATGTTTAGAATCAGCCAGCCTGTAACAGACATCTGCATAATGGCAGGGTAGAGAGTACTACATGTTAATGCAGGTACCGATTAGGCCCCCTGCCGTGAAAACCCTCCTCAAGGAACTTAGTGACAGCTTTTTACCAGGCGCATTACACGTGTGCAATAGGTCCCACTCTTTTTTTACTGTCATCATTTTTTGATGTGACACGTGTGTTTTTGGTACCAAGGTTTCACAAATCAGAAGGTGTGCTTGAATTAATCTAAAATCTCTGAAGAACTTTGAGACCAGGTTTGAAGAAGGTAAGTATTGTGTTTTGTTTATTGGGACCAGGTCGAAAGTGGTTTAGATACAAAAAAGACCAGAAAATGACCATAAATTTCATTTTCACAAATCAGAGAAAGGTTTCACAAATCAGAAACTGTGATTGAATTAATCTACAACCTCTTTAGAGGATTTAAGACCAGGTTTGAAGATTGTAAGTATTGTAGTTTTTGGTCAGGACCAGGTCTAATGTGGTCTAAAAAGACCAGAAAATGACCCTAAATTTCATTTTCATAAATCAGAAAAAGGTTTCACATATCAGAAACTGTGCTTAAATTAATCTACAATCTCTTTAGAGTGACAGCTTTTTACCAGGCGCATTACACATACGCAATAGGTCCCACCCTTTTTTTATTGTCATCATTTTTTGATGTGACACGTGTGTTTTTGGTACCAAGGTTTCACAAATCAGAAACTGTGCTTGAATAAATCTAAAATCTCCAAAGAACATTTGAGACCAGGTTTGAAGAGAGTAAGTATTGTGTTTTTTTTTTTTTTTTATTGGGACCAGGTCGAAAGTGGTTTAGATACAAAAAGACCAGAAAATGACGATAAATTTCATTTTCACAAATCAGAGAAAGGTTTCACAAATCAGAAACTGTTCTTAAATTAATCTACAATCTAATCTCTTAAGAACATTTGAGACCAGGTTTGAAGAGTGTAAGTATTGTGGTTTTTGATTGGGACCAGGTCTAATGTGGCCTAGGTGCTATAAAAGTAATAGACCCTTAACTTACTTTTTCACAAATCAGAGAGAGGTTTCACAAATCAGAAACTGTGATTGAATAAATCTACAACCTCTTTAGAGCATTTAAGACCAGGTTTGAAGATTGTAAGTATTGTAGTTTTTTGTCAGGACAAGGTCTAATGTGGTCAAGATACAAGAAAGACCAGAAAATGACCCTATTTTTCATTTTCACAAATCAGGGAGAGGATTCACAAATCAGAAACTGTGCTTGAATTAATCTACAGCCTCTTTAGTACATTTGAGACCAGGTTTGAAGAGTGTAAGTATTGTAGTTTTTGTTCAGGACCAGGTCTAATGTGGTCTATATATAAAAAAGACCAGAAAATGACCCTTAATTTCATTTTGACAAATCAGAAAAAGGTTTCACAAATCAGAAACTGTGCTTAAATTAATCTACAATCTTTTAAGAGTGACAGCTTTTTACCAGGCGCATTACACATACGCAATAGGTCCCACCCTTTTTTTATTGTCATAATTTTTTGATGTGACACGTGTGTTTTTGGTACCAAGGTTTCACAAATCAGAAACTGTGCTTGAATTGATCTAAAATCGCTGAAGAACATTTGACACCAGGTTTGAAGAAGGTAAGTATTGTGTTTTTTTTTTTTATTAGGACCAGGTCTAAAGTGGTTTACATACAAAAAAGACCAGAAATTGACCATAAATTTCATTTTCACAAGACTGGAAAAGGTTTCACAAATCAGAAACTGTGCTTAAATTAATCTACAATCTCTTTAGAATGTTTGAGACCAAGTTTGAAGAGTGTAAGTATTGTGTTTTTTTTGTTGGGACCAGGTCTAATGTGGTTTAGATACCCAAAAGACCAGAAAATGACCATAAATTTCATTTTCACAAATCAGAGAAAGGTTTCACAAATCAGAAACTGTGCTTAAATTAATCTACAATCTCTTTAGAACATTTGAGACCAGGTTTGAAGAGTGTAAGTATTGTGGTTTTTGATCGGGACCAGGTCTAATGTGGCCTAGATGCTAAAAAAGTAATAGACCCTTAACTTACTTTTTCACAAATCAGAGAGAGGTTTCACAAATCAGAAACTGTGATTGAATAAATCTACAACCTCTTTAGAGCATTTAAGACCAGGTTTGAAGATTGTAAGTATTGTAGTTTTTTGTCAGGACAAGGTCTAATGTGGTCAAGATACAAGAAAGACCAGAAAATGACCCTATTTTTCATTTTCACAAATCAGAGAGAGGTTTCACAAATCAGAAACTGTGCTTGAATTAATCTACAGCCTCTTTAGTACATTTGAGACCAGGTTTGAAGAGTGTAAGTATTGTAGTTTTTGTTCAGGACCAGGTCTAATGTGGTCTATATATAAAAAAGACCAGAAAATGACCCTTAATTTCATTTTGACAAATCAGAAAAAGGTTTCACAAATCAGAAACTGTGCTTAAATTAATCTACAATCTTTTAAGAGTGACAGCTTTTTACCAGGCGCATTACACATACGCAATAGGTCCCACCCTTTTTTTATTGTCATAATTTTTTGATGTGACACGTGTGTTTTTGGTACCAAGGTTTCACAAATCAGAAACTGTGCTTGAATTGATCTAAAATCGCTGAAGAACATTTGACACCAGGTTTGAAGAGAGTAAGTATTGTGTTTTTTTTTTTTATTAGGACCAGGTCTAAAGTGGTTTACATACAAAAAAGACCAGAAATTGACCATAAATTTCATTTTCACAAGACTGGAAAAGGTTTCACAAATCAGAAACTGTGCTTAAATTAATCTACAATCTCTTTAGAATGTTTGAGACCAAGTTTGAAGAGTGTAAGTATTGTGTTTTTTTTGTTGGGACCAGGTCTAATGTGGTTTAGATACCCAAAAGACCAGAAAATGACCATAAATTTCATTTTCACAAATCAGAGAAAGGTTTCACAAATCAGAAACTGTGCTTAAATTAATCTACAATCTCTTTAGAACATTTGAGACCAGGTTTGAAGAGTGTAAGTATTGTGGTTTTTGATCGGGACCAGGTCTAATGTGGCCTAGATGCTAAAAAAGTAATAGACCCTTAACTTACTTTTTCACAAATCAGAGAGAGGTTTCACAAATCAGAAACTGTGATTGAATAAATCTACAACCTCTTTAGAGCATTTAAGACCAGGTTTGAAGATTGTAAGTATTGTAGTTTTTTGTCAGGACAAGGTCTAATGTGGTCAAGATACAAGAAAGACCAGAAAATGACCCTATTTTTCATTTTCACAAATCAGAGAGAGGTTTCACAAATCAGAAACTGTGCTTGAATTAATCTACAGCCTCTTTAGTACATTTGAGACCAGGTTTGAAGAGTGTAAGTATTGTAGTTTTTGTTCAGGACCAGGTCTAATGTGGTCTATATATAAAAAAGACCAGAAAATGACCCTTAATTTCATTTTGACAAATCAGAAAAAGGTTTCACAAATCAGAAACTGTGCTTAAATTAATCTACAATCTTTTAAGAGTGACAGCTTTTTACCAGGCGCATTACACATACGCAATAGGTCCCACCCTTTTTTTATTGTCATAATTTTTTGATGTGACACGTGTGTTTTTGGTACCAAGGTTTCACAAATCAGAAACTGTGCTTGAATTGATCTAAAATCGCTGAAGAACATTTGACACCAGGTTTGAAGAGAGTAAGTATTGTGTTTTTTTTTTTTTATTAGGACCAGGTCTAAAGTGGTTTACATACAAAAAAGACCAGAAATTGACCATAAATTTCATTTTCACAAGACTGGAAAAGGTTTCACAAATCAGAAACTGTGCTTAAATTAATCTACAATCTCTTTAGAATGTTTGAGACCAAGTTTGAAGAGTGTAAGTATTGTGTTTTTTTTGTTGGGACCAGGTCTAATGTGGTTTAGATACCCAAAAGACCAGAAAATGACCATAAATTTCATTTTCACAAATCAGAGAAAGGTTTCACAAATCAGAAACTGTGCTTAAATTAATCTACAATCTCTTTAGAACATTTGAGACCAGGTTTGAAGAGTGTAAGTATTGTGGTTTTTGATCGGGACCAGGTCTAATGTGGCCTAGATGCTAAAAAAGTAATAGACCCTGAATTTCATTTTCACAAATCAGGGAGAGGATTCACAAATCAGAAACTGTGCTTGAATTAATCTACAGCCTCTTTAGTACATTTGAGACCAGGTTTGAAGAGTGTAAGTATTGTAGTTTTTGGTCAGGACCAGGTCTAATGTGGTCTAGATATAAAAAAGACCAGAAAATGACCCTTAATTTCATTTTCACAAATCAGAAAAAAGTTTCATAAATCAGAAACTGTGCTTAAATTAATCTACAATCTCCTTAGAGTGACAGCTTTTTACCGGGCGCATTACACATACGCGATAGGTCCCACTCTTTAATCATTTTTTGACGTGACACGTGTGTTTTTGGTACCAAGGTTTCACAAATCAGAAACTGCTTAAATTAATCTACAACCTCTTTAGTACATTTGAGACCAGGTTTGAAGAGTGTAAGTATTGTAGTTTTTGATCGGGACCAGGTCTAATGTGGTCTATATCAAATCAAATCAAACTTTATTTATAAAGCGCTTTTCCTGCCAAAGGCAACCCAAAGCGCTTTTCAAGAAAATAAAAACAAACACATTTTTAAAATAAAAACAGGCCTTCACACACCCAAGCACAAAACACAGCACACAAAACTATAAACATTTGCACACACACACACACACCCCACACACACCCACACCCACCCACACGAAGACTAATAAACATCTGGCTTGACCTACTGTGAGGAAGCGATATCTTGGGGATCCGTTCACTCCAGGAGCCAGACACGGTCCTAGAGGGCGCTCCTGCAGGAGCCAACCAGATCAGGGCAGGCCGGGGTCCACACCACAGTGATAGGGCTGCAGTGCGGGGCCCCAGCCACCAGGACAAGGGCAGCCCCCCACCAGCTCCCTCCAGACAATGTAGGCAAAGCTCCCAGAGTGAAGGATCCCCATGAGGAAACACTGGTGTTAAAATGTTAAAACAGATAAAACAAGTGAACAGATAAAAGCAACATAGAAAAATAAATAGGTATTCATAAAATTATGTGCTTAACAAGTCAATAAAATCTAAAATAACTTAAAGATAACCGTACCGTACCGTCTTCTTCCGCTTATCCGGGATCGGGTCGCGGGGGCAGCTGCCTAAGCAGGGAAGCCCAGACTTCCCTCACCCCGGCCACAGCTGCCAGCTCATCCGGGGGGATCCCGAGGCTACCCAGGCCAGCCGGGAGACGTAGTCCCTCCAGCGTGTCCTGGGTCTCCCCCGGGGTCTGGTCCCGGTGGGACGTGCCTGGAACACCTCACCAGGTCCAGGAGGCATCCTGACCAGATGCCTGAGCCTCCTCATCTGGCTCCTCTCTATACGGAGGAGCAGCGGCTCTACTTTGAGTCCCTCCCGGATGACCGAGCTCCTCACCCTATCTCTAAGGGAGAGCCTGGCCCCCCTGCGGAGGAAACTCATTTCAGCCGCTTGTACCCGCCATCTCGTTCTTTCGGTCATGACCCACAGCTCATGGCCATAGGTGAGGGTAGGAACGTAGATGGACCGGTAAATCGAGAGCTTCGCCTTCTGGCTCAGCTCCTTCTTCACCACGACGGACCGATGCAGCGTCCGCATCACTGCAGACGCCGCACCGAGCCGTCTGTCCATCTCCCGCTCCATTTTTCTCTCACTCGTGAACAAGACCCCGAGATACTTAAACTCCTCCACCTGGGGCAGGACCTCACTCCCGACCCGGAGAGGACATTCCACCCTTTTCCGGGCGAGGACCATGGTCTCGGATTTGGAGGTGCTGATTCTCATCCCGGCCGCGTCACACTCGGCTGCAAATCGCCCCAGCGAGAGCCGGAGATCACGGCCCGATGACGCCAACAGAACCACGTCATCTGCAAACAGCAGAGACCCGATCCTGAGGCCACCAAACCGGATCCCCTCAACACCTCGGCTGCGCCTAGAAATCCTGTCCATAAAGGTTATGAACAGGATCGGCGACAAAGGACCAAGCTCTGGCACCGGTCGTACAGGGACCGGACAGCTCGAACAAGGGAGTCCGGCACCCCGTACTCCCGGAGCACCCCCTACAGGAATCCCCGGGGGACACGATCGAACGCCTTCTCCAAGTCCACAAAGCACATGTAGACTGATTGGAGAACTCCCATGCCCCCTCCAGGATCCCGAAGAGGGTGTAGAGCTGGTCCACTGTTCCACGACCAGGACAAAAACCACACTGCTCCTCCTCAATCCGAGGTTCGACTATCCGACGGACCCTCCTCTCCAGTACCCCTGAATAGACTTTACCAGGGAGGCTGAGAAGTGTGATCCCCCTGAAGTTGGAACACACCCTCCAGTCCCCCTTTTTGAAGAGGGGGACCACCACCCCAGTCTGCCAGTCCAGAGGTACTGCCCACGATGTCCACGCTATGCTGCAGAGGTGTGTCAGCCAAGACAGCCCCTCAGCATCCAGAGCCTTAAGAAACTCCGGGCGGATCTCATCCACCCCAGGGGCCCAGCCACCGAGGAGCTTTTTGACTACCTCGGCGACCTCAGCCCCCGTAACAGGAGAGTCCACCCCTGAGTCCCCAAACTCTGCTTCCTCCTCGGAAGACATGTTGGTGGGATTGAGGAGGTCTTCGAAGTATTCCTTCCACCGGCCCACGACGTCCCGAGTCGAGGTCAGCAGCCCACCATCCCCACTGTGTTGATGGTGCACTGCTTCCCCCTCCTGAGCCGCCGGATGGTGGACCAGAAACGCCTCGAAGCCGTCCGGAAGTCTTCTCCATGGCCTCATCGAACTCCTCCCATGTGTGAGTTTTTGCCTCAGCGACCGCCAGAGCCGCGCTCCGCTTGGCCCACCGATACCTGTCAGCTGCCTCAGGAGTCCCACAGGCCAGGAAGGCCCGGTAGGACTCCTTCTTCAGCTTGACGGCATCCCTCACCGCTGGTGTCCACCAGCGAGTTCGGGGGTTACCGCCACGACAGGCACCGACAACCTTACGGCCACAGCTCCGACTAGCAGCCTCAGCAATAGAGGTGCGGAACATAGCCCATTCTGACTCAATGTCCCCCACCTCCCTCGGGACATGGGTGAAGCTCTCCCGGAGGTGGGAGTTAAAGCTCTCCCTGACAGGGGACTCAGCCAGACGTTCCCAGCAGACCCTCACGACACGTTTGGGCCTGCCAGGTCTGACCGGCAACCTCCCCCACCATCTGAGCCCACTCACCACCAGGTGGTGATCAGTGGACAGCTCCGCCCCTCTCTTCACCCGAGTGTCCAGGACAAGGGGCCGCAAGTCCGATGACACGACTACGAAGTCGATCATGGAACTGCGGCCTAAGGTGTCCTGATGCCAGGTGTAAATGTGCACCCTCTTGTGCCTAAACATGGTGTTTGTTATTGACAATCCATGACGAGCACAGAAGTCCAACAACAAAACACCGCTCGGGTTCAGATCAGGGGGGCTGTTCCTCCCGATAACGCCCCTCCAGGTCTTTTTTTTTTTTTTTCTTAAAGATAGCATAAAAAATAAATAAATAATAAAGTAAAATAAGTAAAATGAAATAAAATCAAAAAGCTAAGTTAAAAAGGTAGGTCTTGAGCCTCTTCTTAAAAACATCAACAGTCTCTGCAGCCCTGAGGTTTTCTGGCAGGCTGTTCCACAGACGAGGACCGTAGTGGTGGAATGAGGCCTCGCCGTGAGTTTTAGTTCTCACCTGGGGAACAATTAAAAGGCCGGTACCAGAGGACCTCAGGGTCCGCGAGGGTTCATAGTTTAAAAGCAGGTCAGATAAATAAGAGGGCCAATATATTTTTTTTAAAAAAAGACCAGAAAATTACCCTAAATTTTATTTTCACAAATCAGAAAAAGGTTTCACAAATCAGAAACTGTGCTTGAATTAATCTGCAACCTCTTTAGAATCTGAAGGGTGTAAGTATTGTGGTTTTTGATTGGGACCAGGTCTAATGTGGCCTAGATGCTATAAAAGTAATAGACCCTTTACTTACTTTTTCACAAATCAGAGAAAGGTTTCACAAATCAGAAACTGTGATTGAATAAATCTACAACCTCTTTAGAGCATTTAAGACCAGGTTTGAAGATTGTAAGTATTGTAGTTTTTGGTCAGGACCAGGTCTAATGTGGTCTAGATATTAAAAAAAAGACCAGAAAATGACCCTTAATTTTATTTTCACAAATCAGAAAAAAGTTTCATAAATCAGAAACTGTGCTTAAATTAATCTACAATCTCTTTAGAGTGACAGCTTTTTACCAGGCGCATTACACATAGGTCCCACCCTTTTTTTATTGTCATCATTTTTTGATGTGGCACGTGTGTTTTTAGTACCAAGGTTTCACAAATCAGAAACTGCTTAAATTAATCAACAACCTCTTTAGTACATTTGAGACCAGGTTTGAAGAGTGTAAGTATTGTAGTTTTTGATTGGGACCAGGTCTAATGTGGTCTATATATAAAAAAAGACCAGAAAATTACCCTAAATTTTATTTTCACAAATCAGAAAAAGGTTTCACAAATCAGAAACTGTCATGTCATGTCAGTCATTTTCTGTACCGCTTATCCAGTTCAGGGTCGCGGGGTTGCTGGAGCCTATCCCAGCTATTATCAGGCGAGAGGGGGGTACACCCTGGACAGGTCGCCAGTCTGTCATCTTTAGAACATCTGAAGGGTGTAAGTATTGTGGTTTTTGATTGGGACCAGGTCTAATGTGGTCTAGATGCCAAAAAAGTAATGAAAATAGATTATTTTTTATTTTCACAAATCAGAAAAATGTTTCACAAATCAGATACTGTGCTTGAATTAATCTACAGCCTCTTTAGAACATTTGAGACCAAGTTTGAAGAGTGTAACTATTGTGGTTTTTTATTGGGACCAGGTCTTAAGTGGTCTAGATACAAAAAAGACCAGAAAACGACCCTATTTTTCATTTTCACAAATCAGAGAAAGGTTTCACAAATCAGAAACTGTGCTTGAATTAATCTACAGCCTCTTTAGTACATTTGAGACCAGGTTTGAAGAGTGTAAGTATTGTAGTTTCTGGTCAGGACCATATATAGACCTGTGGTCTATATATAAAAAAAGACCAGAAAATGACCCTAAATTTTATTTTCACAAATCAGAAAAAGGTTTCACAAATAAGACATGGTGTTTTTATGAATCTGTAGACTCTGTAGAATAATGTAGTCCAGATTTGATGAGTATAAGTGTTGTAGTTTTTGATCAGGACCAGGTTTAATGCGGTCTAGATTAAAAAAAAGTAATAAGATGAGCCTAATTTGCATTTTCACAAATAGAATAAAGGTTTCACAAATCAAAATTGGTGTTTTGATTATTCTGTAGAGTGAATAGAATAATTCAGTCCAGGTTTGAAGAGTCTAAGTGTTGTAGTTTTAGATCAGGACCTGTTTTAATATAGTCTGTGTTCTCGCAAATTCAGTGGAATCGCCCTTTACACATATAGCGAATCAGAAGCTGCGAATCGGAAGCTAACTTCAGCGTCATTGGATGTTCCACATACATAAAGGGTTAGTAAGATAAAGGAAGAATTAGAACTAGGTTACTGTGCATGCATGCTGCCTTTGCTACCATCTGCGGTACTTCGCCTGTATTTCCGCTGCCGGGGGATGATGGTGTTGAATGCTGAGCTGAAGTTGATGAATGGCATACTGACATGTGAGTCCTTGGTCTCCAGTTGGGTGAAGGCTGAGTGGAGGGCGGTGGAGATGGCGTCATCGGTCGAGTGGTTGGACCAATATGCAAACTGGTAGGGGTCCAGAGTGGGGGGGAGGGTGGACCTGATGTGGTGCATGGCTAGCTGCTCAAAGCACTTCATTGTGATGGGTGTGAGTGCGATGGGGCGGTAGTTGTTGTGGCAGGTGGGTGACGACGACTTCTTTGGTACTGGGATGATGGTGGTGGCTTTGAGGCACGTTGGGATGACAGCTTGTCTCAGTGAGATGCTAAAGGAATAGTTCACCCGCAGAATGATTTAACTTTATTTTCCACTTACCCTCATGGTGAGCAAGACTCTGGACCACTTTTTTAATATCTCAAATGCAGCCGTTGATCAGGATGACTTCTCGTTTCCCCCCCCCAACTTTCACATAATGGAGTTCGCCGGGGCCCGAGCCAAAAAGGTCCATAAAAGTCCACAAAAACTTGTCAACATTCCTTCGTACTGCTCATCCAATGTAATCCAAGTGTCCTGAGTGGGTAGCGTCCAAAATTTAATTATAATCAGTGGTTCTGGTGGTTCTTTCTTCCAGCTCTGTTCTATTCTCTCTCCTCTACGTAATCTCTTTCATTTGATAAAAGTTCTGTTAAAAAAAAAAAACTGGTCTTGGGGAGGACAGAGCATCTTCTACATGCAAGGCTAAAAAACTGTCAGAAACTTAATGAATATAATAATAACACATTTAAGAACACCTTTTAGAACACCCAAAGATACTTAATAGGAAAGAAAATAAAAACACAGAAAATACAATAAAGAAGCTGAGATAAACAAGAACAAGTGAAGAGCAGTGAGAATGTGAGAAAATGATGAGGAAACATCCCCAAAATCAGCTTCTTTCTCCAAATACCAAATTTAGATTTTTAATATGACATATTCAATGCTGTTTAGCTCATGCATCAAAATATAAAATGTATTCCTAGTATCAAACTATTATTGATCAATATTATCTTTATCTATGAATCAATCTCACATTCAGTTGCCATGTGAGAAACGGTGACACAGCGCAGATGTTGGTCTCACTACCAACATTAAATTGAGCAGCTCGTGTCTCCATCATTATGATCAAACACGGATATTCTGAGCCAGTTAGGCTAAAACTTTTCTTTGGGCTGCTTGGTACCGTAACCAGCACTGGCGCTACCTGAGGATCCGGAGGATTTGGGTCGTAGTCAAGATCGACACCGGCGCTGCCACAGCACAGATCACTGGTGTTGGTCCAGACCAGCTTTCCTTCAGGTGACCCGAAGTTACATTTACGTTATAAGACTCCGTGAAAGTATCGTCTTACCGGCGGGAAATCCGCCAACAATGGCTGGTTTATCAACATGAGGGAAGCTGCGACATCTGACAGGTCAGAGAGAGAGAAAGGGAGCGCGCGCTTTATTAAAGGGCCGACGTTGGAGGCGACGTCACTCCTTCTGAATGAAAGGAGACGGCAACGTCGCCTCAAGTGTGTCTACGTTATTTTATGGCTCCGATGCAAACGTTCACTGCACATTACGTCGCTGCAATTGCAAGCGGGAATTTCCCGCATTATAAGAGCGAAGTTTGCGGGATGTGCGATCCCCGCAATCCCGCAGTGAATTTCAGGCCCTGTAGATGATCTGCTGGAGCGGAGTCCGTCTCCTCTAAATGGAGATTCAGCAGCAGCTGTCGCTTAAACACACTGAAAACCTCAACAAATACATAATGATGGATGCTAAAATATAATAAAATTGATCAGATAAACAGGAACAGATTTTTTAACTGTCTAAAGACTGTAGACCTCTAAAAGTTCTAAATGTGACACCAAGCATCTTGTACACGATTTAAAAATGAAAACTAGGACTTCCGGTGACGCCATGCACAGGACCTGAAGTGCTTGTTGCTCATTCCCGCAGAAACCTAGATAAAACAGCCAAAAGAGAAAGTTAACTGAGCTTCCACAGTTACTTGAAAAGACTCAACATTAGTATGGCATCTAGAGCATCAAAACAAGGAAAACACGAGTTCCAAAAAGAAGGGAGAAAGAAAGGATCTCGGCTGGCATCGGAGCTAACTGAACCTAGCAGAGAAAGCGAAGTGGTGGCTAGCACAACAATTATCCAAGAGGTGAGAGAACTGAGGAAAGAAAACCAGGAAGCGTTCCTGGACACCAAAGCTGCCTTGACTAGGCTACAGGCATCGATGACAGACCTGAAAAAAAGGATGGAAGTGATGGAGCAGAGGGCGAACGAGTCTGAGGACAGGATAAGCGCTATTGTTCAACGACATGACCGAGTGCTAAGCTATCTGCTAAAACGGGTGGCATCCCCTCGCCGCAATGTGTGACGATCTGCAAAACTGCCTGAGACGAAACAATTTAAGGATTTACCAGGTCCCAGAGAATAGTGAAAATGGGGACTTGGTCAGCTTTGTTAAACAATTAATTACGACAACACCTAAACTCCCCAACAACCTGAACATCCAAGTTGAGAGGGCGCACAGATCGCTTGGACCGATGCCAGCACAGTCAGCCCCGGAGCGCGCTCCATTATTGTGCGTTTCTTAGACTACTCGGTGAAGGAGACGTGTTGCGTCAAGCTTGGGCCCAGAAACGGGTTATGTTTAAAGACAAACTGGTGTATTTTGATCAGGACTTTTCCCCGGAGGTCCAGAAGAAGAGGGCAGAAGTCCATGCGATAATTAGACAACTGAAGGAGAAGGGTGTGAAAGCCAGCTGCCGCTACCCAGCGCAACTGAGAGTGTATTTGGAGACCGAAGTGAAGACATTCCCCACTCTGATAGAGGCTCTGCCGACACTGGAGAAGATGGACATCCCCGTACAGGTGAGCAAAAGGGACAAGCTGGAGCAGCGGCTTATCAGGGGAGCGTGGCAGATGCAGCGGAGCGACAGGAGAGGAGGAGTTGCAGCGCTGTCAGCGCTAAATTACATGTTTGTGATTACATTAATGGATAATAGACATTTTGCAGGGATGGGGTGCAAGTAACTTTAAAATAAGTGGAAAGAAGCCAAACAAAAGGCATCAAGAACTCGGTTGGGGAGTATGAACCCTTTCTGGCCAGCAGTTCTGTTGGCACTTTGTGCACACACCCCGGAGAGGACTGGGCGTCCTCACTCTCTGCCACTATATAATCAGGGGAAGGCCTTGAAATCTACAGGGCCCTCTGGGTATTTGGAAGTCTTGTTTTTGTTTGTTGAAATATTTGTACTTTTTTCTGATGTAAATGGATGTTTGTTCAAGAATATTTCCAGGTCCACGTTTACTTTGCTTTGTAGATTATTTTGTTTAGTTTTGGCTGGGGCACTGTTGAGAAAATAAAGAGGTGGAAAAAAACTTAAAATTTCAGACGAGGAAAGAAAAAAAGAGAGAGAGAGACCGGACAATATAATATGTCTGTGACAAATATTATTAGCTATAATGTTAATGGTGTTAATCATCCCATCAAAAGAAAAAAAATACTAAGTCAGCTGAAAAAAATTAAACTATTCTGTGGCGCTGTTGCAGGAAGCCCATTTGGGTGACTCAGGGGAAATTGGGTTGAGCAGGTTTACTATGCTCACTGCTCAATAAAAAGAAAAGGAGAGTGGCTGTTTTAATAAGTAAGGGTTTTCGCTTTGCAGTAGTAAGAGATGTAAAGGACAAACATGGCAGATACATTCTGTTAGTGGGTCGGTGTGAGGGTGAAGAATTAACTATTATGAATATGCACCGAATGAGGATAACCCAGCCTTCTTTTTCTTTTTTTTTTTCTTACTTTACTTGTCCTGTCCAGCATCATAGCAAGCAGAATGGAAATCCAACTGCTTTATTGTGTTGAACAGTTTTGCTTTGCCAAGGGGAGCTTTATGAACACAAGGCTCCCCTTGATATCCTGTTTATTCATTTTATTTCTTTGATTAAACATTTGTCTATAACGGCATTCCATACCATACTGCAGGGCCTGACAAGGGAGAAATGAAAGTTAACAGAGGTAATGATAGAAAGTGGAACAGAGAGAAAGGAGTGAGGAAGGGGAAGAGAGAGAGGAGAGAAAACATGAATCCACTTACACAGTTCACTGGTGCATCGGTGCAGAAATGCCTAAACAACATTTCAAGGTCTCTGTCGGAAAACAAAACAAGCAATCCCCCACAGGAGGACCCGCAGGTGGCTCGAGTATCCTCAGATCATACAAACACACGCAGAACTACGCAGAGAAGAGGTACAACCTAGTTAGCGCGACGGGAAGCAGCGTCACAGTGTCAGCATGCATAATAAAGGGTGCTCCGTGGTGATACAGTCATGCAGATGCAGCCTCGTCTCTGCAAGGAGGAGGAAGCCCGCAAAGCTCACGACCCAGGCCCCCAGCAGCCACCCAGAGGCCCAGATCCGAGCCGCCCCCCCAAAAGAACGGACATGCATCCCCCAGAGGGCGGCAAAGGGCAGCCCCAGCCGGAGCCCCCGCGCGGTCTGGGGGCCTCACACTCACACACACACTCCCCACACACATACCCCAACACCCACATGCACTCCCTGCCACGCACATGCACCCACCCGCTCCGCTCTCCGACCTTACATACCCAGCCGTCTTTAAAGGGACATTGTGTAAGTTCTCCTGTGTTTTATTCACAAAAACTGATTATTTGGTTCAAAAGTGTTTTGTCATTAATCAGTAATCACTCCCATCAACAAACTGAAGTGCTCCTCTAAGTTCTAAATTTGCCGTTTGTATCATTCATTTACACATCGAGCGGGTCGGCTCGGTGGAGGCTGCCATGTCGTATCGCCATGTTTTTGCGTTCGGGAGAAGTGTGACGGTAGGAAAACAGAAACTCACCGGACACACCGGAGTTTTCAGCTCAGTTCGAGGTAATGTCTTCGAAAAGTCACCGCGCTGAGGGGGGAGAGACTAGCGTCTCACTGATGCTGCGTTCACGTGCAGTCGGGCAGACGGCCGTTAGTAACAAACCAGATGTTATTTTAATCAATAAAGCCAAGCGAAAGACGGTAAAACATGGGTCAGGGAAAACAATACGACATCGCCATGACAACCGAACAGATGTGGACTGATGTCACTGTAACTGACGGACCACGTCTTCACATAGAGGCTGGTGATAACTTTACATGCATCGGCTGTCGTCGGTCTGCCCGGTTTCACGCGAATGCAGCATGAAAAGTACGAGGGAGCTGCTCCCGATTACACAGTGTCCCTTTAAAGAGATAGCTGTACTTCTTACAACTGAAGCTAAAGGAACCATCATTCTTGGGGGAGATTTTAACGGTGTGTTCAGACCAAGCGCGATTTGGGCGTCAAGGGAGTCAGGTTTACATGCAAAGTCAATTTTGTGCGTCGGGCACGGCGCGTCGAGGGCGTCAGACGCAGGAGTTGGAAAATCTGAACTTTGGCGTCTTGACGCGGGGCGTCGACCAATCAGAGCGAGTCATGACACAGACACACTTTTTCTCACATTCAGAACACCTGGAATTATTTGGTGAACCGGACACAGAGCAGAGATGTCTGACAACGACGTTCCCTGCTTTATTTATCACATTAAGCCGAGCCGCTCTCTCTCCTGCACCTGCCATGGTGCAGACAGACCGGTGAAAGGAAAAAGAGAAAGGAGAGGCTCCTCCCACGGCGCGGCGAGCGCTGCTTGACTGGACATCTCTCGCCGCGCGTCAGGGCGTCAAGACGCTGGAAATCAAGCGTCTGACTTTCTAGTGACCAAGTGTCCAACTTTGGGCGTCAGGCGCGATTTTGACGCCCAAATCGCGCTTGGTCTGAACACACCGTAATTTTATATTGGATAGGAATCTGGATAAAATGCCAGGGGACAGAGAACCACTGAGCAGAAAGTCTAGAGTTGTAAAGGTTATGTTGGAGGAGTTGGGACTGGAAGATAGCTGGAGAGCAATGAACCCAGGAATAAGAGATTTCAGTCACCTTTCCAGGGCACATGGGTCGTATTCAAGAATTGATTTGATCTGTATTTCCAAGATAAACTTACACCAGATCGAGGAGTGCTCAATCGAGCCCATAACTTTATCAGACCACAGTCCTGTGAGGCTTAAGCTGAGACTGAGTACGGAGAAACACTATTGGAGGCTGAACGTGTCTATGCTAACTGATGTTCATATTGCTGAACAACTGAAACAAAGTATTGTTGAATATTTTATGATAAATGACAATGGAGAAGTGTCACCCTTGGTATTATGGGATGGAGCGAAAGCGGTTAGTAGAGGGAAATGTATCGAGTTGGCAGCACACATGAAAAAACAACGGGAGGAAAAGTACAAACAATTGAACAGTAGGGATGAAATGAAATGAAATAAAAAAATACTTTATTCATCCCAGAAGGGAAATTCAGGATTGTAAAAGCTCACTTTTTTTTTTTTTTTTTTTTTTTTAAATAAACAAAAAAGTAACGATATGAAAATTTAATATCACGATTATTGTGACAAAAATGATCACGGTTATCATTTTTATTGCGGTATTATAAAAATACCCACCAGCATCTTTAAAAATATCCAAAATGGGTCTAAAAGTCTACTTTGTCCTTTATAAAGGAGGAAAAATCTCAAGAGAACTGTCCACGTGGGTGCCTTTGTTGCCTTTGTTTTTACAAGTTAAACATTGCAAACTGCGACTACCACTGCTTTTCCAGCCAATGAGCAACATCATTGGAAGTTTTTCAAAGTGCGGTAATCAGACACGGTTTTAACGATAATTAAAATTTGAAATGGTATTACTAATCGTTGGGAATTTTATCACGATTAACCATTTTACCGGTAATCGTTACATCCCTATTGAACAGTAAGCTGAAAATGAAATAGAAAAAAAAAAAAAAAAAGAAAGAGGAAAAATTTTTTTTTTAAAAAAAGGGGAAAGAGAAAAAAAGGGAGAGGGGGAGGGAAAAAAAAAAAAAAAAAAAAAAAAAAAAAAAAAAAAAAAAAAAAAAAAAAAAAAAAAAAAAAAAAAGAAAAAAGAAAAAAAGGAAAAAGGGAAGGGGGGGGGGGGGGGAGAAAAGAGAGAGAAGGAAGGGGGGGGGGGGGGGGGAAAAAAAAATAAAGAAAACTTCGCTCCGAGGGGAACAAGGAAAAGGAAGAGGAGAGGGGGGAGAGGAGGAAGAAGAAAAGAAGGGAGATAAAGGGAGCGAAGGAGAAATATAAAAAGGTTAAAAAAAAAAAAAAAAGCAAAAAGAAAAGAAGAGGAGGAAGTGACAAAAAAAAAAAAAAGAAAAAAAAAAGAGGGGGAGAGGGAAGGAAGAGGGAGGGGGGAGGGGGGTAATCCGGGGAGCAAAAAAAAAAATAAAAAAATAGAAAAATAAAAAAAAAAAAAAAAAAAAAAAAAAAAAAACCAAAAAGGATTGGAACAAAAGCATAAGCAGACTCTAGGAGTGCAGGATTGGAAGAACTTACAATAATGTCAGAGCGCTCTAGACACTTTATTAACATACAAAACTGAGGGGGCACTTCGATACACTAATCAGAAATATTATGAGAAAGGAAACCGAGCTAGTCATCTACTAGCATTCCAACTAAGAAGGGAACAATCTAATAGAGTTATCCCAAAAATACAACTTCCTGGATCATCTTCTGTAGTATCTAATCCAAAAGAGGTGGCAGATGCTTTCAGGTCTTTCTATCAGGATCTATATGATTTACCAGATTTATTAAAAGATAGGAAAAAGCTTGATGAAATCTTTAATGATGTTAAGATAGTGAAGCTCACAGAGACCGACAATGACTGGCTGATACGGCCAATTTCAGAAGAAGAAATAAAAAAGGAGATTAAGGCACTCGGAAACAACAAGTCCCCTGGGACTGACGGCTTTTCCGGTGAATTTTACAGGGTGTTTGTGAATGAATTAACACCTGTACTATGTAAAGTGTTTAACTATGCATTAGAGGAAATTGATCCACCTAAAAATTGGTCAGAGGCGATTATATCTGTTATCCATAAAGAAGGGAAAATCCATTGCTGTGTCCCTCCTACAGGCCGATTAGTCTGGCCAGGAGAAGTGCTCACACTTCAATGCAGCTTAGTTTGGATGCCGAAAAGGTTTTCGATAGGGTAGATTGGAGATATTTAGACTACACTTTAGAAATGATGGGATTTGGCGCCACTTTAATCAAATAGATCAACACTTTAAACAAAGATCCTGTATCTAGAGTACGGGTCAATGGACAGTGCTCTGAGTTTTTTAGGCTGAAAAGAGGAACGAGGCAGGAAAGCCCTCTGTCTCCAATACTCTTTGCCTTAAATATTGAACCACTAGCTGAATTAATAAGACAGAATAAAAAAAATAGAAGGAATAATAGATAAAGGAGGTTTAACACACAATTTAGCTTTATTTGCTGATGACATTCTCCTTTTTATTAAAAACCCATTAACATCTATCCCTGCTCTGATGCAATGTTTAAGAAGTTATGGGGAGATTTCTGGGTATAAAATCAATGAAGAGAAATCTGAAGCTATGATGGTGACGGGGGTCTGGCCAAATCAGTTAGACAAAACTGACTGATGCTTGTTTTGTCCACCATGGACAAAACAAGCATTCAGGTATCTGGGGGTGAACATCTCATGAAACTCCTCCCAGCTTTACGCAAATAACTATGGTAAACTTGTTGCTCAGATTAGGAAGGACCTGGAACACTGAGGAATGCGCCCGCTCTCCTTATTTGGAAGGGTGGAGGTAATTGGGATGAACGTATTGCCCAGGTTTCTTTTTAATGCTTTACCTGTAAATGTGCCTGTCTCCACATTCAAAATGCTAGATAAACAATTTAGTAGTTCTATCTGGCAGAACAGAAGTCCAAGGATAAGGCTGAAAGTTCTATGTTCTGGAAAGAGCCAGGGCGGATTAGGTCTACCCCATTTAAGGAGTTATTATTGGGCTCAATTACTGTAAGATCCTTGGTGGCATGGATCAGAAAAGAGAGTGAAACAAGATGGACCCATATTGAACAATCTTCAGTGTCTGGAGCTTCCTTGATGGTTCTCCCCTTTCAAAACCCTAGAATATGGAAATCAATGAAGATTCAAAATGAATGGGTCAATTACACACTGAGAACATGGGAGGGGATTAGGAAGAAAATACACTTACCAAAAACAATATCAAGGGCAACAAAAATAGCTTCAAATTTAGATTTTCCAGCTAGGTTTGACAGTGGTTTTGACAGATGGGCCCAAAAAGGTCTGATCATCATAGATCAGTTATTTGAGGGCACAGATCTTAGATTGTTCCAACAGCTTCAAGCTAAGTTCAAACTGGAGTCTAATGATTTCTATAGATTCCTCCAAATAAGACACTATTTGACTTCACATAAAGAGTGGAACAGCATTAAAATGCTGCCGAGTAATTTAGAACAACTCTGGATTGAGACAGTCTTAGAAAAGAGTATTCCTCAGAAAATTGTGTCTAGCATCTATAAAAGGATTCATTTGGATATAACTGATAACACACTTGATACTAAAAACATATGGGAGCTGGAGGTAAATACCATAGTTGAGGATACAGAATTGGGAGAATCATGGGAACTGTGGCACAAGTGTTTGACTCCTAACTGGAGGGAATTTGCCTGGAAACTGCGGATGAGATTTTTCAGAACTCCTTTAAAAGTGTCAAATTATGACCAGACATGCAGCAATCTCTGTTGGAGGAACTGTAAACAGATCGGTGATTTTGCACGTTTTTTGGGATTGCCCTAGATTGCAAGAATATTGGTCAAAAGTGAGTGGAGCAATAAAGACTATATTGAACATCAGTGCCCCCATAGAAATTTAGAGTTATTTGGGGTAATTTCCCTTTGGTGGTGCGAGACAAAATGTATATGCTAAGCTTTGTTACTCATAGCCCATAAAGTGATAACTGTGAACTGGCTCCACATCCTCCAACGTTGGAGCAATGGGTACAAAGATTGAGAGAAGTGAATTGTATGGAGAATGTTACTGCAAGGCTCCAACTAAAGATGGATTTGTATATGAAACGATGGGATGGTGTGCGATCATATTTGGCAGACTGTAAATGAAACGCTTGTACCATGACCTTTGTGTATTTATTTATGAGTCTACAAGGGGGATATGCAAATTTAACATGAGTGACAGGAATTATTCCCTCTGCCAATACGTATATTTTATTTCTGACTTATTTGTATCTTCTCAATATAGCTTCCTCGTCCTTGTACAGTTGGCTGTAACCTCTTTAAGTATATTTAGGATATGTCAAGTCTCTGTCTATGTGTAGTGGACCTGTGGTTTGTGTTTCTTCTTGTTTTAATTTGTTGGTTGGTTGGTTTGTTTGCATTAATGTTAAATAAAGTTCTACAAAAAATAAAAATGAAAGCTAACTGAGAGGCGACTTAGAAAAGACTTTTTAAAAATGTTATTTTCCTCATATAACTGTGGCCTTCAGCATTGAAGCTGTGATGAATGTTGCATGCAGAGTCGCCGCCTCCTGCTGTGATCCATGTTTTTTCATCAGTAGAGTCGGGAGCGTTCGCCCTACGTCACTTCCGGTCTGTTGCTGGGGGAACTGTTTTCAGGCGGAGTGGCAGGAAAGCCCTGTCGGACTAGTATTTGTATATTTTTACATTGGCAATGTTCAGTGTGGACCTGATACACTACAACGGCTTCTACAAGTGTTTAAAGGTAGAGTCCGAAGTCCCTCCAGCGCTCCTCCCTCTCAGGCTAATGGCCGCCTCATTCTAGCTAGCCTATTCAACTTCAAGCATCTCCTTCAGAGCTCAGAAGCAGGTACAAGCCAAACTATTATTAACCCTGGTTTTCCAAAGCGCATTATCTGAAGCTCTTACCTTTTCTTCGGTGCATGCACGGCCAAGTGTATCTATCTTCGGCTTGCAACCCAGTGGGCGTGTCGTAGTGTGGGCGTGTCGCATTGTGGGCGTGTCGCATTGTGGGTGGGTCTGGTTAGGTTTAGGGGAAGGGTCAGGGGTAGGGCTAGATTTTACTGTGCTCTCATTGGCCTGGTGGGCGTGTCGTCGTGTAACGTCACACTACGACACGCCCACACTACGACACGCCCCTGTCTTGCGAGCCGCAGATAGACCCTTCTCATGCACGGTGTTTCCTTTCTTTTTTTTTCCTTCGAGAGTTTGAGTGACTGGCGTCTGCTCCAATCATGATAAGCTCATTCTCATCCACACAGCATCATGCTCTTAGCTCCGTCATTGGCTGCTGATATAAACAGAAATCTCCACCCAGAAACGTCCCGACCAGACCAGAACAAAGATAAAGAGCGAATTACAGGAAGGGAGGAGAGAGTTGCGTTCAAGCGCACCACAGCGGGAGTAGTAGCCCAAAGGCGGGGTTTGAGACGGATTTCATTTGCTCAAGTCTAACGTTTATTTATTTTTTTTTTTTGGGGGGGGGGGGGGGGGGGGGCGACGACGACTTCGGACTATACCTTTAAATTGAAAGTTGGCCTTTGATAATTAATGGATTAAATTCTAACATCTAGATGTTAAAATGAAACAGACTGATTATAGATGGGCCAGTTTCGGTCTAAACTTAGATGCTACGTCTCAGATGTCTTTGGTTCAGTGAGATTTACCTTAACTCATATACTGATGCTTTTATTAATTGACTGATTGATTGTTTCACTGTTTCATGTCAATAAGATCATTCATTCATTCATTTTCTGTACCTCTTTGTACAATTCAAGGTCAAGGGGACGCTGGAGCCTATCCCAGCAGTTATCAGGTGGGAGGTAGTGTACATCCCAGGAAGGACGGTGGAAGGAAGCCAGAGTATTTGGAGGGAGCTCACGCTTAGTGCAAACTCCCCACAGAAAGGTTTGTGTAAACCACCTTTAAAACCTCCCCTAAAATCATTGTAGACTGAAACTGCCAAAATAAAAAATAAATAAGTACAGAAATACAGTGTTGTATGGTAACTAAGTAAAAATACTTCGTTACTTTACTTAAGAAGTAATTTTTATATTTGTACTTTACTACTTCTATTTCTGATGACTTTTACTTCACTACATTTTCAGAGAAAAATCAATACTTTTACTCCATTACATTTACCTGAGCATCTTAGTTACTCGTTACAAAATAACAAGGAACGTAACAGCCAATGGACAATCTTTGTTGTGTTGTAGTGTAGTCCCACTACAACACAACAAAGATTGTCCATTGGCTGTTACGTTCCTAGCAGCCTTGTGCAGCCGTCTCTGAAGCTACACACACCTTTACCTGCCTCAGCAGCATGGGAAAGACTGTTTAGCATCACTGGTCTGATCTTCAGTCCAAGAAGAGTGAGACTGAGTCCTGGACATTTTGAGAAACTACTTCTTTTGAGGTTGAACAAAGTTTTTCATGGTTCAGTAACGACTGGATGGACAGTTGAAGTGCTGTCGTACTGCAGTCACGTTAAAGTTCAACCAATCAATTTCTTTGTTTGTTTGCATCACCTCCGAGTAGGGATGGGCGATATGTTATCGTGTGCGATATATCGTCAATGAAATTCCTCATGGTAACAATTTGTCATCTCGCGATAAAAACGATAAACTCCCTCCTGCAGTCCAACTCACGTGCGAGCCATGCGCAAACAACAAGCATGGCGGAAGGTGGAGGAGACGTGCCCCAAGACCTGGTTCCTAAAAGAGGCTCCAGCTCCATTATCTGGAACTGGTTTGGATTTAAAAAGTCTGACACAGAGCAGAAAGTGGTAATATGCAAAGTTTGCAAAAACCTGTGACAACAAAGGACAGCAACACCAGCAATTTATTTCACCACCTCAAACACAAACACAAACCGGAATATGAAGCTAGCCAAAAGATGCGCTGCGCTGCGATGCAGCAGAAGCATCGACTTCGAAAACCTCTGTCAAGAAACCGACTGCCACTCAAACAAAACTTGCCGACGCGTTTGCTCATTCCACACAATATGACAGCCAAAGCAAGCGATGGAAAGAGTTAACGGAGGCCGTTGCGTTTTGCCTGGCTAAAGATATGTTGCCGCTTCAGTCTGTGGAGAAGGCAGGGTTTCAGGCGTGTGATCCACAAAATGGACGCACGATATAAGATGCCTTCACGGAAATACTTTTCCAAGACAGCCTTGCCTAAGATGTACGATGAGTGCCGTGATGGGCTGCAAGCGAAGCTGTCAACAGTGACGTTTTTTGCTTCAACTACAGACATGTGGAGCAGCCGAGCGACTGAGCCATACATCAGTCTTACGGTGCACTACATAACGGATGACTGGAGTTTGAATAGCAGCTGCCGACAGACGAGCTTTTTCCCGGAGGACCACCAGTGTCTCTTACAGTGACAGAGTTGAGGCCGAACTAAGCTGTTATTTAATTGGACAACTGGCAGACAGTGAGAGCGATCCACTTGCATGGTGGAAAGTGCATGAGGTGAATTTCCCTCTGATGAGTCAGTTAGCAAAGAAGTACCTGTGCATCCCTGCAACAAGTACAGCCTCAGAAAGGGTCTTCAGTGCTGGAGGTAATGTGGTAACCTGCCAGCGGTCTCTTCTGAAACCAGCCAGTTGATATGCTGGTCTTTCTGACCAAAAATCTAAAGGTGTAAAGCATATACAGATGCTCCTGCCAGCCTTATTTGCAAATTGTTGCACAGAGAGGCATTTCAGTTTTTACATTCTTTTTAAATTTATTGAAATTATTTATTTTTATTTCATTGTTTAGCATGCTGACGCTCCTGCCAGCCTTATTTTTACATTCTTGCAAAAAGAAGTATTTCAGGTTTTACATGTTTATTATGTTTATTGAAATTATTTATTTTCATTTTAATATTTAGATTTTTCTGGGGTTTTTTCCCTTTATTTATCATGCCAGTTGCACATTTTTGTAACCCAACAGCAAAAAAGGTTGTTACAGGTTGATATAACATTTGTATTTTATTTTCAGTGAAGTGAGTGTAATGTATGTTAGAACTTGAACTGGTGTTTATCCAATCTGTGGCATGTTCCAGCAACTGGTAATTTACACATCTATTTATATTTGGAGGTGATTACTGATTAGTTTTAATTTTCAGTGAAATACTTTTAAGTTCTGTTTCTCAATTTATCAGGTTGTATTTACAGTTGCACTACTTTGTGACTTTTATAAGCCAAGTTATTTTTGCTGTGTAGCATTTAAATAAATGTGAAATTTGTTCTCATATTTCAGGCTTGTTTGATTGGTTTGATACAACATTAGGCTGATATTGTGTTTTTTGGGGTTTTTTTTATCGTCACTTATCTATCATAGGATATAATTAATAAGCAATAGAAGTAAATAATATCATTAATGAAGCATATTATCATATTCAATTTCAAATAATTATCAATTTAATATATAATTTATATATAAAAAGAAAAAAACTTAGCTTAAATGAAAAATAAAATATTTAAAGTCTGATAACAATAAAAAAAAAATACAAAAAAAAAAGAAAGAGGAGAAAAAAAATAAAACAAAAAAAAGAAAAATCAACTGAATAGCGATATTAAAGGGTGGAGATGATTTACCCTATTCTGAGAATAAGGTGAGCTCTGAAAAATTAAATAAAATAAAAAATTAATTAATAAAATAATTGATCTTGGAAGATAGCCTATCTCACCTAAAATCAATAAAACAATAAAAAAAAAAAAGAAAAATAATATAGTAATAACTAAAAAAAAACAAAAAAAAAACAAAAAAAAAATCAATGAAATTGAAATATTTAAATGGGGTTAAACAAAAATAAAAAAAAAAAAAAAATAAAAAAAATAATAAAAAGAAAACATAGAGAGAAGCTAAATTGTTAAGAATATCAAAATTACAAGGAGATTTCTAAATAAAGGAAAAATACTCAGAAAAGAAATATAAATTTACAGGAAAGGTGTTTAATGTGTCCGAAGTTTTTTTTAAAAATATTAACATATTTAAAATTCAAGGAAAATGTACAATTAAAATTGAATATATTATTACTAGTTATTATTCCTAAAAATAATTTGCTTAATAATAAAAATTGGGAGATTACAATATTCAAAACTAACCTAATTAAAAACCGAAGAAAATAAATAAAAAAGATAAATTCTCGTAGAAGGGGAAGAAGATATATCATTGGGGGAGGGGATATTTTTCTCCTCAAAAAAAAAAAAAAAAAAGTTATCGTGGTAAAACCTAGAAATTATCGTGATAAATTTTTTAGTCCATATCGCCCATCCCTACCTCCGAGCACCAAGAATGATTTTATATCAAATGCACATGGGTATGAATGTTGGTAGGCATGCACACAGGTCTGTAAGGATGTGTTTGTGTGTATAGTATTTTTCTATATGGTTGGTTTATGTAAGGAGGTATTAAAACTCCTTTACACTTTGCAAATTCAAACTTAAAAACTAAATTAAACAGAAATAAAGAAAATATTAAACTCAAATTTCTGATTGCGTTTTATTAACAGTACTTTTTACTTTTGATACTTAAGTACAGTAAATACTAGATACTTTTTTACTTTTACTCAAGTAATATTCTAGCAGGTGACTTTCACTTTTACTTGAGTCATTTTCCAGTAAGGTACTGAAGGCTGTTGGACAGGCCTTCTGTCCAACTGTCACACCTTTCAGTACTTTTACTTTTACTCAAGTATGGCTTTTGGGTACTTTATACAACACTGCAGAAATATGAGACTATATAGCTCAATAGACAAATTCTTGTGATGTGTTAAGTAAGAATTTTAGGCAATTTGTAGCTTACTCAACCCCCACTCGACCTCTCTGAGATCCCAGAAATGCATAAAACCAGATAAAGACTCAACATTTTTCCTGGAAATATGAGCTTTATTCCAAAATTGATCCCTTTACAATTTACAAACAAATAATGGCTGACCATTTTACAGGCAACATTACGGCAAAGCACTGCGGTAGCGCTTCTCATCTCCAACACAGACACCAGCTGTCGTTTCATTACCACAATATCTGTACTGTGTGGTTCCTCTTTGACTGGTGTGTTGGAGACAAGAGCACTCCTTGACATTTACAACTGTGGGTAGCAAAGTGCTCTTCAGAAACAAATGATTTTACATTCATAAATTGACTTCATTAGATAAATTTGAGTATTAAAAAATATCTGTGTTATGTCTTTCAGTACTTCTTGATTGCACAAGACCAGACGGTCACCGTCTTCAGTGATGAGCCGCTGCAGGAGGCGATATAAGACATAAAAAGATTCCAGTGATTAAAATGATCCTTTTGAGGCATTCTCCGTGTGTACTCAGGCCATCGTGGATCTTATTCTGCAGTACAGGATCATTGAGACAACCATGGCACATATCTGTGGGGGAAATACATTTTCGTAAAGTCACTAAATATGTATTACACAGTAAATAAATCCTGTGTTCTGTACGAGGTTTTCTGTTTGTTTGTATGCTTGTTTGGTCATACCTCCAAAACTGCAATTCCCAAGGCTACTGCTACAATAACTACAGTGTTCTCATCAATCAGGTGCTTGATTTTTGGATAGCAACCAAGGATCTCCTAAAGAAACAAAAGATCAAGGTAGAATTAAATATTAGTATTGATAAAGATGCTAGATCATGTATAGAAGCTAATGTTTCCACATGGTAAGAAGTTCATACCTTGCTTCCTGCCAAGGTTTGATTGCATGGGTTTCCATCTGGACAGCACTGTGGTGGATATCCGTTGTGTTTTTTATAATATGGAGAATCTATAAAGTCTGAGGAGTTGTAGAATCCGCAGCATTTTAACTGAAGAGAGAGACCACATTACAGAGTTTTAGTGAAGCTGAATGGAAGAGAAATCAATATGAATCCAGATGATTTATGTACCGTGCTCATTGTTGTATTCCACAGTCCCGTGATGTCGGCATTTTCTCCATAGTCTTTCTTGATGCTCTTCACCGCTGCCTTGCCAACCTTTTCTATCAGCTCATCTGCCTATGATGCAAACACACAGCATGAAATGCTGGATCCCTGCTGATAATTAACATGGTGTTCAGCTTTTTGAAGGCGTTATAGAAGATGTTTCTTTCAACAATTTTTGCAATATTTGGTCAAATTTGGTTCACTACTCCATACGCTGTGATTGATTAAAAGCTTTAAATTTATAAATATTATACATCTGTCATCATAAACATCTGCCAATCATCTCTGCATTCCTTAACTTTTTCATTTGTTTACTGTCTCGTCAGTCACCGTAGTAAGAGAGATTGATGGTCAGTTCAACGGGTAATAGGCAAGACTGATCAATGAGAGTGATTGATTGGTGAGAGAAGGGGTTAAACGATATGAATATTTCATATCACGGTTATTGTGACCAAAATTATCACGGTTATCATTATTATCGCGGTATTATTGAAATACCACACCAGCTTCTTTAAAAATATCCAAAATGGGTCTAGATGTCTTTGTTTTTTTAAAGGGGGAAAATCTCCACAGCACTGTCCATGTGGGCGCCTTTGTTGCTTTCCACCACATTTTCATAAATTAAATAATGCAAACTGGGACTGTTGATGCTTTTCCTGACTATAAGTAGCATCATAGTAAGTTTTTCAAAATGCAGTAATCAGTCAGCTCTAACAATAATTAAAATTTGAAATGGTATTACTAATCATTGGGAATTTTATCACGATTAACCATTTTATCGGTAATCGTTACATCCCTAGGTGAGAGTAATACTGCGACCTGGAAGCTGTGTGCACTTGTCTGACGTTTAAAACAGGTAGCTAACATCATTCTGCTAGCAGTAAGTGACGTTCATACAACGACATCTGTACCTGCTGTCTGCTAAACACCGGAGTGGCTCGTGCACGTTATTCTGTGGCTGGAGGAGGAAGCTGTGAATCTAGCAGGTTGGTCTAGAGCATGTACATTATTTAAAAACTCGCTAACATTCTCTGCTTTCTGAAATGCCAAAACATCTTCTATAGCGCCTTTAAGTCCTTTAATAACTCACCAGTGGTCTGAACACCAAAATCACAACTGCTCCTGCAACCTCTGCGATGAAGACCAGCAAGACTATGGTAAAAAACTGAGGAAAAGATCAAAGTCACACAGGTTATTGAAGGGAGACAATTACATCCAAGAGCAAGTTTTCTTTTTTTACCGTCTAACTCTGTCTCTCAGTAGAGTAAAACTACTGTCAGGATGGTTCTTGAGAGGCAGAAACAGGCTAGATTGACCTCTCAAATAATAGAAAATTTACTGCAGATTCACAAGCAGGCTTGTACAAGGACCACAGCTATTTGGCAGGATCTCCTCCCACAGGTGGTTTCTGACTGTGTCATCTTGTGTATATGACACTATGATTTTAATATTCATGTGCGTGAGAGTATAAAACTAGGCACAGCTGAGGTTTTGAGGGGATCTGGTTTGGTGGCCTCAGGATCAGGTCTCTGCTTTTTGCAGAGGATGCAGTTCTGTTGGTTTCATCAAACCGTGATCTCTAACTCTTGCTTGAGCCTTTCACAGCTAATTGTGAAGTGGCTGGGATGAGAATCAGCACCTCCAAATCCGAGACCATGGTCCTTACTTGGAAAAGGGTGGAGTGTCCTCTCCAGGTCGGGGACGAGGTCCTGCCCCAGGTGGATCAGTTCAAGTATTTCAGGGTTGTAAATGAGCTAAATAAAGATTTTAACTGTAGCCAATAATGTTGGTTTGATGAGTATGAAGTTTTTGAAATAGTGTGACAATGAAAAAAGTGAGGAGCAGCTCTTCCTCAGGTATAACATTTATATGTTCTACATATTTAGATATTCTAGAGGGGCAGCAGAGGATTAAATGCAATGAAATGTCACTTTACAGTCTACATTTGTAACTAAGAAAAGAAAGAAAAAGGTTTTTAAAGTTAAATGTATTGCCATGAACTGCTCACTCTCCCCATCTGTAGTGGAATATTTTGGGAAAAACCCCTGGATAAAGTTCATAGATAAACCTCATGGCAAAAGCAGGGAAGACAGGCAGAGACAATAAGTTTATGACAACCACCACC
The DNA here is from genome assembly GCA_023101725.1 of Atherinomorus stipes. Classification (NCBI taxonomy): domain Eukaryota; kingdom Metazoa; phylum Chordata; class Actinopteri; order Atheriniformes; family Atherinidae; genus Atherinomorus; species Atherinomorus stipes. The sequence continues at coordinate 59,833 of JALJCO010008935.1, forward strand.
ACCATCCCCCACCCTTTTAGTTGGTGCTAGCCGGAACAAGCTGCTCCCCCATGTGGCCATACCTCAGAATGACACAGAATCCTTTTTTTTAAAAAAAACTAGGATCCAAATAAGGATCCGGATTAACACCAAAATCTAATCAGTTCTCCCTTGTACCATTATAAACATTCCCTGAAAATTTCTTTCAAATCTGTTGAGCACTTTTTGAGTGATTTGCTAATAGACAAACAGACATCAAGGTCTGCACAAGTCTGAGTCAGATGTGCTTTAGGGAAACTTCTAAAACCTACAGGACACCGGTCCTGAAAGACCAAGCTTTAGGATGTTATTATTGCTCTTATTTTATTTTATTGTTCTTATTATTGTTCTTATTATTTTGTAATCTTTAATTTTTTATGGTGGTTTGTCAACGGACTAAGGATGAAAATTACCTTTGCTATCCTAGATATTTACATTTTATATTCATTAATATGCACTGTCCCTTTTTAAACTCAATAAATAAACTCCAATAATCCCTGATGTAGAGTATCTGAGCAGGTCTTTTGCAGGCCTGAGAGAAGAATGAGCATATAAAGAGAAACAAAGGCCTTAAAGATGGTTGAACATCCAAAAGGCCCCTTTGAGGATAACAGATCAAAGACAGTTCAGGGTAAACGGCTGTGTTGGCCAACCCCCCCAATCTGTGCGATAGTTCAGCTGAGTCGACTACATCAACCAGTAGTGCCTGAGAGTACATCACCCAGCTGGACCTGCTTTTACACTATTTAGCTTCTACCATCAGACATATAAACGATGTTTTGTGATTGTGGCAACTAGTGGTGGGCCACCGTTGGTATCAATATCAATCAATACTAGTGCAATTATATCGATGCTTCAATGTAAGGTTTTAAACTATCAGAATCTTCATAATTATGGAGGATCGAGTGGTTTGTAACGGATTCGATTAATTGCTGTAACAAGACCTCCTTCCCTGATTACTTTGTTTCTGTACAACTAATTATAAAATTCTAAATGTAAGGCTTTAAACTATCACAAACTTCATAAAAAAGGAGGATGCTTGTTTTTTGGTGGATTCGGGTCACCTTGCTAACATGGTATCAACATAATATCAGCATAACAAAAATCACCGTCTCTCGTCAAGATGATGCCAAATTCAGATTTTAATGGTATGGATCATAATTTGTTTGTGCATTATTAAGTTAAAAAAATAGTGAATAGATTCCACAAAATATATATATATATATATATTTTTGCATAAATCTGTTAATTGAACAGCCCTGTATAGTCTGTAACAACTACATTAGCCCTTTATTTACTTGGTATCAGATCGATAAATCTTGCAGTATCACACACCCCTAGAGGCAACCTGATGCATCAGATAAAACATATATGCAGTATAATTGATGGTAGACATGTATACATGCAAAATACTTTGTTAAAAGGAACACATGTGAATGAACCGGTTTTGTTCTCATTCTCATATGAGTGAGATTTAACTCACAGATTTGTTGCTTGTATTTTTTTTTTTTATAAATGCACCCCGATGCACCTCACTGTCCTCTAAATTTTTTTTCACAGTTTGAGTTCTCCACTGATTTTTTTTTTTTCTTTTCATTGTTTGAGTCAGACACAATGCCACATATCCAAATAAAAGGTGAAGTATTGTCACATACATGATGCTTCTTTACCTCATATTTATGCAAATGTATCCTAATCTGTATGTTTAGATAAATACAACCGGGCTTGGACAGAGGTGGCCCCATGAAATTGTGAGGCGGTACAATCTCCTTTCTGTCGCAGTCTTTCCTTTGCTAAAGGAGACAATGAAGGAGGCACTGGAGCTTCTTATCTTAGTATTGAGAATATGATCAGCTCTTGCCAAGGCTGCTACTATTTCACTTAGTTGGGATCCTTTGTCCAGACTATGGTTTCTCTGTGTACCTTTTCCATCCACCAGAGGTCAGTAATGTCTTTTTATTTGATCTGACCCGTGTTCACTGACTGAGGCACCTTCACTATTATCTAAACCAGAGGTATCAAATGAGCAGCCCAAGAACCAAATCCAGCCCATCAGTGGGTCCGGTCTGGTAAATGTGAAAATGACATCAGAGAACTGCATTTTTGAAAAAATGAAAATTCCTGCAAAACTTAATTTGTTCAACTGAGGTTGAATGTTTTGAACTGTTTTGTGTTGAAATATCAAACATTTACAAAATAACTTTTATACTTTACATCCTCTTACTTAATAGATCTAATTTCAGTTTGTATGATAAAGTCAGTGAGGTCAGGTGGTAAGAATTACTACATATATGTAAAAACGTACAGGTATGCACATCTAAAATAACTTCTAGCTCTTGACACGCAACTCTAATCATAATATTATTATATTTTTCAGTGCAGATAACTGTGATTAAATATTTGGAGATCATGTAGATCCACTCTGATTTGTACGTTTTAATGCATATGTAATTTATGATAAACCGCAAAAAAAGTGTGCTGTAAATAAGTTTGAAAAATAAATGTAAATATAATATTTATAATGATTTATATTGCGGTTTTCTTGGACACTCAAAGCGCTCACATTACAACCATTATTCACTCCGCATTTAGACTTGGTGATAAGCTACATGTGAAGCCACAGCTGCCCTGGGGCACAGTGATGGAAACGTGGCAGCCGATGCACGCCAACCGCCTCTCCGACCACCACTGGAACATTCACACACCAACGATAACCCTCTTCGCCTCCATTGAGGGTAAGAATCCTGCCCAAGGACACAGTAGCAGATGACTGGGGGAATGGGATTCCACCCACCAATCCTTCGATCTTTGGAAAACCTGCTCTACCCCAAACTTGAATTAAAACTGAGGCAAAAAACTGTTGAAACTGTTTAATTTTTCTCAGTGAATTTCAGGTTGCTCATCATTTGTTTTTCTAAAATGAAGTCCATTAAATAGAAACATCTTCATGACGTACTTGTACTTCTTTGCATTAGATTGGAGTCTTCATTATTTATAGGATATTAGACTATTATTTCAGAGGTTCAGCTTACTTGAAATCAAGTTGTGCTGTTGTTTGACACCCCTGACCCAAACATCAAGTTTTCCACCAGTCTTTGGCGGGTTTTCTCCTCAGCACCCCTGTTTTCCTACAGATGTTGCCCAGGTCTACGTTTTTCTTTCAGTCTGACACCTGTCTGCATCTAGTCTGTCTGTCCAGACACAAACTAAATCCTTTGGTTACTAGTTACTTCAACAGCCCTAATTTGGCATGCCATCGTGATCTTCTGCTTTACATGTTTTAACGTTTAAGAAATAAAAAAAAAAAACAGCCAAAATATTGTGCAGTATAGTTTCAGGGCTTTGGAAAGATAAACACTCTGCAAATCTTTTTCTGCTGTTTACCACAATCACATTAAACCTCTCATCCACCTCTTCATAAGTGCATGATTAAGACATCGTAAAGTTTCGTGGTATTTTGTTAACCCTTTTAAGGAGTATTAGGCAACGACTTACCAGCAGCAGCATGCATTTGCTTTCCTTGATGGCTCCACAGCAGCCGAGAAAGCCGATGACAACCAGCAGAGCGCCTATTGCGATCAACAAGTAGCCCACGTTGAGCACCTGAGCCAGCTCTGGAGGAGCATCTTCAATTTTCCCGAGAAAACTGAGGACAGATCCGCTGTCCACCTTCACCCAGATCCCAACACCAAGGATGGCGGCACCTGCCAACTGAAGGAGAGAATATGGAGACGGGAAGAGGTTCAGTTAAGCCACAGATTTAATATGAAAATGCCACATCACATTCTGGAAGAGGCTACTTCAGCTTGGCTGCTGTTATAGAGCCTCCAGTATAACCTGCTGTAAGCTACATTGTGTCTTTGCCACTGTGTGTTGGGGGCCTCTTTGTCTTGTGCATGAAGTATGGTGACTAGAAACAGACTTTTAGAGATACTGCTCTGATTTTCTGAGCACATGGGAAGCTAAAGCCCCGTTTCCACCAGCGGGTCTGGGTCGGGCCGTATTGGTCCATGTTTTTGATGATGTGTCCAGGTTTTACAAAACCACATGCATTTCAGCGTGACAAACATGCAAAAAAACAAGAAAAGAAAGAAAAGAAATCAGGAAGGGGGCAAACACTTTTTCACACATTTGCACTTTCACTGTGGTTACTGGAATCATAGACTCAACAAAGTGTTGGAATCTCCTATTCCACTAACCCAAAGCTGCTCTGTTTGTTTGAAATCTAGTGACTGGAGAACATTGGAGTCCAGTGATCTCATGGTCATGTTCCAGAAAGCAGCTGGAGATGATGTGAGCTTTGTGACATGGTGCATTATCCTGCTGGAAGCAGCCATCGGGAGATGGATGGAAGATGGATCCAAGTTTTCATGTTTCCACCAAATTCTGAGCCGAGCATCTAAATGTGGAGCTGAAATGGAGACTCAGACCAGCAATGTTTGTCCATCTTCTATTGTCTACTGGATGTTTTCTCTTCTTCAGACCAATCTCTGAAAACACTAGAGCAAACACTAAAGACCTATTTTTTTCGTCTAGCTTTTAATTCTAACTAGTTCATTTACTAAAGATTTTACTCTTTTTTTAGGTACACCCTGCGCTCCCCCGAGTAGCCTGTTCTGATTCTCTGTTGGTTGTTTTCATAGCTCTTAATCTTCTTTGTTCTTAATTTTTCCCAGTATTTAACTTTACATTTTTATGATGTTTTACATGGTCTCTTTTTCTGTTACCCCTGCTGTAAAGCACTTTGTGTGTCCAATGGGTACTGTAAAGGGCTATATAAATAAACTTAATTTGATTTGATTTTAGAGATGGCAGTCGGTGAAAGTCCCAGTAAATACTCAGACCAACATCCATTAAATCCCTTCTTCCTCATTCTGATGCTCAGTTTGAACTTCAGCCAGTTGTCTTGACCTTGTTGACCATGTCTATATGACTAAATGAATTAAGTTGCTATCGCGTGATTGGCTGATTAGATATTTGCGTTAACCAGTAATTGGATCTGAGGGGTATTCCAGGTAGGAGGTTCAGCAAACTCTGATTCTAGTCAGAAACTCTTGGTTCATTTACTCTGAACTGAGAAACTCTGAGTTTTCAGTTCCATATCAGCTGCTTTGAGTTGGTTCAGTCAACTCTGAGTATCTTTACTCAGAGTTGGGAACCACAAACAAAGCCATCATCGATGGAGCCCAACACCTGGATTCACCACGGCAACCGCTGACAAAAAGATGGCTATTTCATTTAACTGAAGGAAGAAGTTTTGATTCAAGCATGGGGCAATACTAAGAGGTATTTAGTAGAAATATATGTAGATTTATGTAATTTACAAATAGGGGGAAAGGTGTAGAGGTGTAGTTGAGGGTCCTGTGAAAGAGCCACTATCAATAACCAACAAGTTATTTACATAATGCGTTTTCTATTCAATCTATCTCTGTGTGGTGGAAAGAGCTGCTGACTTCTGTCTGAGTTCCTCTGCTGCATAATGTTCTTCCACTTTATTTGCATGATTGTGCACATCGTTCCAACCAGACTGATGTTTGAGCACAAAAAAGTGAACTGTAAAACAAATCTGAGTTAAAATAGAGGTAATAAATAAGTAAAAGATATTACTTACAAAGATGATGCCATTGAAAGCAAACATCATGACTTTGAGGAATCCAAAACACCCCATTTCTGCAGATGATAGTTCGTCCTATGGAGGAAATGAAGGGGACATTTGTCAGAATTAATTCTAAATGCATTTAAATGCAGGATTTATTGAGTTAATCTGACCTTTATTCAACAGTTCATTGACCCGACTTTTAGCTCTGTACTTCCTCTCCAATACATTGTGTTTGTCACAAAGATTTTATGTTTTATAATTTCTCCATCAGCAAAAATATAACTCATCTGCGTAAGTCATTGGTGTCCAACACATTAATCATCTTCATGATGTGTTGTCCTGAAGTTCATTATATCATGAAATTCAAATTAGGTGATGCATTTGTGCTGCTTTTCCTTCATGAAGTGGGAGCTGTTTTCTTGACTCACCGCCACATAATTAATAACTTATCTAACAGCTGGAGAACCTGAAACTTGATGGTATACATCGACTTTATGGGAACCAGTTGAGGGATTTTTGACGGTTGAATGATTAAGGAAGTAAGTTTCTCTAAATTTTTTTAAAGGTTTTTCCCTACACCAATTGCAAACCGGCCATATGCAAATGAAGGAACCAAACTCGCGAGCTGCAGATCAGAAACACTGATATTAGAGTTCATTCTCTGCTTGCATTTTTTCCTTTGAAACACAAAGTTGTAACTCTAAAAACCCCAAACCTGAAGATGAATATGCTTTACATTAAAACAATATGTACTTACATATGAAAAGTGGCCTGACTCAGGGATGATGTGATAGTATGGGGTAAACTGATGTACGCTGCAGCAGCACAGCCCACTCTCCGTCCACTCATACTTGCACATTGTTCTTTTTAGTGACAAGCAAATATGTTTATTTTTACACCATCTACTGTTTCAGAGCTGAGTCAGGGCTTCTTTTGAAAGTGTGTAGAGCTGCAGGAAGGGGAACAGTGCCCTTTGTGTGTTGCAACAATACAGATAAATTGTGTTCCCAATGACAGTGACAGAGAAGTCTCTTGCAAATAGCAACAGGTTGCTTTCTTAGAAAAGCAACCTGTCGTACCGGTGGTTTCGCGGCAGCGTTCACGTTGTTTGTATTTCTTTTACTGAGCCAGGATGGGTCCATTTACATACAAGAGTCATACCAGTTAAAATTCAACATATTTCTTTCTTTTCCAGTTAGCCTAAATATACAGTAGTTGTGTGAAAAAGGGTTTGCCCCCTTCCTGATTTTTTTTTTTTTTCATGTTTGTCACACTAAAATGTTTCAGATCATCACACAAATTTAAATATTAGACAAAGATAACGAGGAAACACAAAATGCAGATTTTAAATCAAGATTTTTATAAGAAAGGGGGAGGAATCCAAACTTTCATGGCCCTGTGGGAAAAAGTGATATCCCCCCCTCCCCTGTTAATCACATCTTTGGAAAGTTGAGTTCATCCAAAGAACTGCAGGCCTCACTTGCCTCAGTTAAGGTCAGTGTTCTTGACTCCACTACGACCCCGGCTTTACACCGGGTCCATGAGCGCAGCGCAACGGCTTTGCTCCGACCTCTACGGTGCGAGCATTTACACCGTGCACTGTGCACCCGCGAGCACACCAGCTGTTGCTAGATTCGTGACATCATGGAATCATGGGAGGGATGGCAAGATAGCCATGCGCACAGGATCACGTCCATGTAGTCAGTGGTTTGAAATACATCGAACACGCTGCGACGTGTGAGCCGTCCGTCATCGCTCCGGCATTTCGCGATGCTGCGCTAAAGGTACACGCCAGCTCTATTTTTGACGGAGCACGCAGCGACACCGCATCAATTTCAGTAGTTCATATTGGACCAGAGAAGAATCAGACACGGGATTCAGTGTAAAACATCCAGTAACTTCATAAACAAAAGTCACCGTGCAGATTCTCAACTGCTAAACTGCTAAACTGACATTATTTCGGTTTCCACAAAGTTTCATTGAAATAAGAAACCATCCAAACGTGGACAAAATTAACCATTTGGATGAGAATCACGGGCTATCTTGCCAGCCCTCCCGTGATTCCGTGATGTCACGAATCTAGCAACAGCTGGTGCGCTCGCTGCTGCGCTCGCGGGTGCACAATGCACGATGTAAATGCTCGCGCTGTAAAGGTCGGAGCAAAGCTGTTGCGCTGCGCTGCACTCATGGACCAAGTGTAAAACCGGGGTTAGAAAGAAACTGGGCAAAAATGGCTGCATGGCAGAGTTCCAAGACCAAAACCACTGCTGAGCAAAAAGAACATAAAGGCTCGTCTCAGTTTAGCCAGAAAGCATCTTGATGATCCCCAAGACTTTTGGGAAAATACTCTGTGGACTGATGAGACAAAAGTGGAACTTTCTGGAAGGTGGAGGTCCCATTACATCTGGCGTAAAAGTAACACGGCATTTCAAAAAAGGAACATCATAGCAACAGTAAAATATGGTGGTGGTAGTGTGATGGTCTGGGGCTGTTTTGCTGCTTCAGGACCTGGAAGACTTGCTGTGGTAAATGGAACCATGAATTCTGCTTCTACCAAAAAATCCTGAAGGAGAATGTCCGGCCATCTGTTGGTGACCTCAAGCTGAAGCGCACTTGGGTTCTGCAGCAGAACAATGATCCAGAACACACCAGCAAGTCCACCTCTGAATGGCTTAAAAACAACTAAATGAAGACTTTGGAGTGGCCTAGTCAAAGCCCCCACCTGAATCCCATTGAGATGCTGTGGCATGACCTTAAAAAGGCGGTTCATGCTGGAAAAGCCTCCAATGTGGCTGAATTACAACAATTCTGCAAAGATGAGTGGAACAAAATTCCTCCACAGCGCTGTAGAAGACTCACTGCCAGTTATCACAAACGCTTGATTGCAGCTGCTAAGAGTGGAACAACCAGTTATTAGGTTTAGGGGACAATCACTTTTTCACACAGGGCCATGGAGGTTTGGGTTTCTTTCCCCCTTTACTAATAAAAACCTTAATTCAAAAACTGCATTTTGTGTTTACTTGTGTTATCTTGATCTGTTTTTTAAATTTGTGTGATGATTTGAAACATTTAAGTGCGACAAACATGCAAAAAAAAAAAAAAAATCAGGAAGGGGCAAACGCTTTTTTACACAACTGTATATAACAGCAACAGGTTTTCTTCAGGGTAGTTTTTAAACAGAGAGGAGGGTATGCAAGTTGGTATGATCATAAGATTAATACCCTCTGCTAACATCTGATGAGGCAAAAACACTGAATTTTAAACGGGAAGTTCAGTTTGTTCAGGCTGCCCGTTCTGTTGCAGCAAAGCTGGTGTTTATCAAGTTAATCATACATTCGGGGGCCAGGGTGTTGTCTGAAGTGATGGGCCGTTGCCTTGACTCCCCAAAACTCCCACTACAGTTTCGATACTCTGAGCTTTTCTGGCTTCCTCGTGGTCAGCAGCTGCACTCTGACACTGAGGAGTCAGCTTAGTGATGTATTAACAAGCTGAAGTCGCATGCAAATCGCACAATGCCCCAGGACTGGCTTAAAAATGATCCACCAGCAACCTTTCTCTGCCACCAAGTACAAAAGCAGAACCGAATCTAACTCTGTATGTGCTATCGAACAAAGTGATCTGCATTTTCTCGCCTTAGATCAACAAAACAAAACTGTTTCTGAAGAACAGGCTTCCATCAAAGACAGAAAAATCTCAAAGGACTCCATTGAGGGGAATAATTACAGGCAGGTCTCCGGAGACAAAGGATCTTTGTTGGATGGATCCCTCTCTATGTTGGTACGGTACTTGGAAATGTAACAAGACAAAAAGCTACCAAGTTGACTCCTCTGGTTTAAAATGAGTTTACAAGCAGTCAAAGGAAAGTCATTGTTCTTACCTGTCAGAGAAGTCCAGGGATGTGCTCTGAGGCTGCTTTCAGACTCCACCTGCTCTGCTCTGATGGAGGCTGTTGTTGTAGGAGAACACTCCGAGGTCACAGGAACACAGGAGTGTATTATTCTTCTGGTTTCAGTAAATAACCCACAGTACACCCTCTGTCTCTTGTTTTCTATGGCTTTGTTACTCTGTGGCACATAAAAGAGCCTCTGAGGGACTTTTTCAGTATTTGCTCTTATTTTAAGGTTGCCGGCTGTTTATAAGTGCTGGGAAGAGAGGGAGGGGAAGTGGGTGGGTGTGACCAAAGCAGCTGAGTAATAACACATCACCATGGAGCTAGGCTCGTTGCTCCAGTGGGAAGGAAAGGGGGGGGGGGGTGTCAGCTGTATCACCTGCATGGAGCAACCAGCTTACATACTGCAAGTTAAACTGTGCAAAATTGGGCACTTTCTGTAAATACGACAACAAATTGTGGCTGGAACTTGCTGCAAAAATTGCACTAGAATGATGAGAAAGTAGATTTCCCATTTTGAAAGGAACTTTTGCGTCCATCATGTCTTCAGCTGTAACTGCAGCCACCAGCACGACTTGACTGTAGCATGACAACACACATGCAAATAGTCAAAACTCATGCAAATGAGGAAAATAGTTTCAACAATTTTCATGGGAAGGCTGCGCTGTTGAAAGCTGCACATTCACAACCCCCAGTTCCAAAAGGGTTTAAATGCAGTGGAAAATGTAAAGGAAAAAAAAAGGAAATATCATCAATCAATATTTTATTTATAATAAAACATAGAAAAAATTACATTTTAAAGTGAGATTTACAAATGCATACGAAACAAATACAGTTTTAACTTATTAATTAGCTTTCATGTTAATGACAGAGACAAAGGTTTGGAAGGAAGCAACAAAAGGTTGAAAATAGAACTAAAGCTGAAGGCAAACAGCAAGAGGAACACAATTCTTATTAGGTTTACTTGCAGCAAGTTATTAACAAGACTGGGGATTAAATGTCAATGACTTACGTAGCAAATTCAGGTTTCCCAATCTATTTCATCATCTGAATTTGACTGAGATTGAGAGAATCTGGAGACATCTTGTTATGCAGAATATAAGGAAGACAATTTCAGACCTTCAGGCAGAAGTGCGTGGAAAACAATATGATGTCGTCATGGAAATGCCCTCCAGAGATCATTGTCTGTGTGCAATCCTCAAATGCAGGTTAATGCTCTACTACAGTGGAGGCCAAGTCCGGTCCTCGAGAACCAGTCTTGCAACGTTTAGTTGCATCCCTTCTCCAACACACCTGAATGACCTCATGTGCATGCCATTCAGCCCTGCAGATCTAACGGGCCAATCATTTGATTCAGGTATGTTGGGGAAGGTATTGTGGTACTTGAAGACTGGACGTGGTCACCACTGCTCTAACAAAAACAAGAAGCTACAGTCATCCTCAAAATTATTCATACTAAAATTCATAAACTAATAAACATAAAAATTCACAAAATTATACTTCAGTTAAATTAAATATTGCTTTTGAATTGTTGTTGAAAATAATTATTTAAAAATTAAAATAAAATAAACAAAACTATCCCAGGCACAATCGAGCATCTTTCCCATGAGCAGTGGACCAACATACCTGTCAACAGGTGCAGACGTCTGATTGGACGTTACAGAAACACCTGATTGCAGTGATCATAGACATTGATAGACCCAGCATCCATGGGTTTGAGACGTGCCGACAGAGCAGCCATCTTGGGTCAGACCAGGCTGCCGTCAGAGTGAATGCGTGCCTGTTGAGAAAAGTGATATTTCTCATGTTCGAACCTGCTTAACCCGGTTAATTTTCAACCGATTTCCAGATAAATGGGCTGACTGAAAATGCCACACTTTTCAGGGCTAAATGGGACTCGAATTGAACGATCGCATAGTTTTATATATGGCATTTTGTTTATGTATTGACAGTAGCAAACCTAAAAAGCAAACTTTTGTTTAAATGCAGAGGAATATAAACTAGATTGCGTGTGATTATATACAGTACATTGTGTGTATATATACACACACACACCGTCAGCGTGTGTGTGTGTGTATATATATATATATATATATATACACACACACACACACACACACACACACACACACATATATATATATATATATATATATATATATATATATATATATATATATATATATATATATATATATATATATATATACATACACGTATGTGTGTGTGCACGTATGTGTTTTATTAAAATCCTGGAAGCCTAAAACAATAATAAAGTTTAATTAATAAATCAATTAATAATAAAGTAATTCATTCACATTTATTAATTCATTATGTATTAATTAATCCATTATTTATTAATTCATTAAGTCTTTAATTAATTTATGAATATTCATTCAAAATATTCCTCATTAAGAATTGATTAATTAACCATTCATTCATTCATTTATTCTATACTTTGTTAATGTACATGGATCCATAGTAATACAAAAAAGTAAGTATAAAGGAAGAAACAAAGGGAAAAGAAAGAAAAAGTAAATAAATAAAATCCAATGTCAGAACTTTGCATAAAGGCTGACTAATCCAGTTTAAATCAAGTGAATAAAGTTTGACTTTATTCATTTAAGTTTAAATTGTTTTGGTTCTAAATAAATAAATATTATCCAAATAAAGTTTTTTTTTCCAGTTTGCCTTGGTTATTGAAATGGTAGAGCCATGTAAAAGCTTATTGTGAAATTTATTTTAATTTTTCACTTGTGTTACATGTGATTAAAATGAGATGTGGGGAGCTTCCCATTCATTCTGACAGCAGCTGTCTGAACAAAATGGCCGCCTGATAGGCACGTCAGCCTAGCGGCCAGCAGCGTCCAATTGGGTGTCTACGTATTAATGTCTATGGTAGTGATTGCAGTGAAACCGCATCATGCTTGTTTTACTTTTTGTGTTTGTTTTAAACATTTCTTTCGATTAACAATTCAAAATCAATGTCATTATTTTCATAGAATTTTTATTTATTATTACGTTTGCCGGTTTCAACGTATTTCACTGACAGCTTTATTTTTTCCTTCTTTGTATGAATAATTTTGAGTACAACTTTATATGAACACAATAAAATCAAACATTTCCAGCTTCTTTTAGAAAAAAAAAAATTTGCATCTTGAGATTTCAGACTAAACAAGTTAAATACTGTAAGAAACCAGAAAGCAAGGGGCATTGTGGTGTTTAAATGCTGTCTTTCTTTTTTTCCCACGGCTCTTAGTTGCCTGATGTGTCGAATGAGTTGATCCTTTTCACTGCGGTTGTCTCTGTCTGTTTTGCATTTAATGAGAGGGATTCGGGTACAAATCCTCAGAGGGATGCATGTGGTGTGATGTGCGGCGCGTGCTCATTTGCCTGCTTCCAGCGTTGCGTATTCAACTGCCATTAGCACACCATCGAGACAACATACAACTTCTGCTAAAAGATGGATAAGAGGCCGACCTAAAGCGCCTCTCAAACCCAATTCAGACCCCGCATATAAGAAAAGACAAGTTTTGTTTTGTGTGATGAAAAAAGCCAGAGGAAGAGTCCTCATTAGAGCAGTCAGCTTTCTGCTGGCTCAAAAGGTTTAGTGATATGTATGATAGAAATGAGGATGCATTGTTGCAATGCTAAGTTTTTAGACTGTTAATGTAGCAGTATGACACACTGACCACTTGTTACATTTAGTTGGTTCAGTAGTTTCATCAGATAACCCTGGTCTCAGCCTGTGAACTTGAAATGTAAACTACAAACCAGCTGTAGCCTGTTGTTGCCGTTAGCATGCAGTTTGTCAGTTTACTCAAATATCAAACCAGAACGTTCTGAACAACTTGCAGATTTATAACTTTATTCCCTCAGTAAACATTGCGCTTCTAAGTCTGGACTAAGACTGAGTGCAGGTTAAACTAAACCCAACGCAGTCGAAGCAACTCATGCACGTGCACAACGTTGCTGTCACTTTCTCAAGGGGCACACTTCTGGAAAAAAGCTGGAACTTGCGTTACATGCCTCTTAGTCATGGATGACTCCTCATAAATTTAATCTTTACTTGTAAGTTTAATATGTACAAAAACTAATAGCAGATGTGCTTGAAAAAATTTGTAACATCATTAATCTCAAGATAACGAGTTAACCATCTTGTTTACCACAAGTTAATAATGGAATCATTTATGCTGATATCTGGAATATATGGATAATTTTGAGCTTGCCTTGATTGTTTTGTAAGTTTGAGAAAACAAAACTATCTTGTGGGAATCAGTTATAGTAGGAGTATATAAGGATAGTAAAAGATGGAAATTAGTAAAAAAAAAAAATAAACACAAAGTACAATAAATAATAAAAATAAAAGATAGGCAATAAATACTGACCACTCTCTGCTTCTGTATAAATTCCAATTGTGCTTGTAGATGACATTTTTTTCTCAAAGTTTTGATCCCTGCACGTATGCATAATTTACATATCAAATACAACCACACACAAATGAGGTTTTTCCTCCTAGATTTCAAACTTAAAGGAATAGTACGCCCACAGATTGATGTGCGTTCATTTTGTACTCACCCTCATGCTGAGCAAGATTCTGGAGCACTTTTTTAATATCTCAAATGCAGCCGGAGATCGGACAGGTTTTCATTTTCCCCAACTTTCATATAATGGAGTTCACCGGCAACTGAACCAAAAAGGTCCATAAAAGTCCACAAAAACTTGTCAATGTTCCTCCATACTGCTCGTCCAATGTACTCCAAGTGTCCTGAGTGACTAGTGTCCATAAATTACTGGAAACCACATCATTTAGTAGATTTTTAGAACTTAAACAGCACTACTCTAGCTGCCGCAATGTGTGTCCATGTGAGTTCGCGACACTATGGAAGCCACAGCAGACAAGATTGCACGTGGCCTTTTTCTTTCTTTCTTTCTTTCTTTCTTTTAAATCAATAACCAACCCCTCGTGTTTGTCCGCAGCTCGTTAGCTCTTAGCACAATGTAAACAGTGAATTTCTTCTTCTACGCTTGCATTACTGGCAGAGTAGGCATTGAACATCACGGCTTCCGTAGTGTCGTGAACTCACATGAACGCGCAAATATGAAGTGCAATGTTCTACTGTTTAGGCTATAAAAATCTACTAAATGATGGTTTCCAGAAAATTCTGGACGCTACCCACTCAGGACACTTGGAGAACATTGGACGAGCAGTATGGAGGAATATTGACAAGTTTTTGTGGTTTTTGGTTCAGTCGCCGCTGAACTCCATTATCTGAAAGTCGGCAGATAACCCCCCCCCCCCCCGCAATCTCCGGCTGCATTTGCATTTGAGATACTAAAAAAGTGCTCCAGAGTCTTGCTCAGCATGAGGGTGAGTAGAAAATGAATGCATATCATTCTGTGGGTGTACTATTCCTTTAATCTCACCCTACATAACTGCTGTGGGAAACATTAAACAGTTTCTTGTGTAACTTGTTTTTATCTGTCCAGTAATTTAAGAATTAGACATCTTTGAATTGTTTGGAGGATACAAACAAATAATGTGGGGAAACTAGTTTTATTGCACTCTGGTGACTTTATTTTGGGCTCTGACATGGAATTTAATATCTTATGAATGAGAAAAAATAATATTTCTATGAATTTGAATTGGCAGAATGAATCCATTGTCCATCAAACTTTCATTACTTCACAACACAGGGAGGGACTGTAGTGTGCTTTTCCACGGCACAGTATAGTAAACAATCTCGTTTACTTTGATGACGTGTTGGAGGTGTGCTGATTTGAACAAGCCTTTCTGATGCATTACCGAACAATAGAAAACTCCAGCTCATTTAAAACGCAGCTCTGTATGCACAAAACAAGCATATCCACCCCTCTGTTCAAATCACTTTACTGCTGTTCCTGTTTATTTATTGCAGTTTGGTGTATGGTGCTGTATTCATTTAGTTGGAGATCAGTGAGTTTACTTGTGAGATGTCAGGACCTTGCATGAAATCCTGCATCTTTTTACTTCCTACGATCCGTGTTTTCCTGAATTAACTGGAATCTGGGCTGACTGAGTTAAATGGTCATCAGACATTAAACTTAACTAAAGATAGACACAAAATGTTATGTTTTTTATAGTTTTGGTGTATGTGTGTTGGGGGGTGGGGGGGTGAATTTGTGAATTGTGTGGGTGTGATTGTGATAATCAGGGGTGTGTTTGAAGATATGCATAGATATTCCTGTTTCCAGATTACAAATGTCAGATATTATCCTTATTGTTTCTTTTCTTAATCTTCTCTTCTCTCTTGTCAGGTCCAGCAATATTATGTAAAATGCAGTTAAAAACAAGCATTCAATTAGATAAAATGAATAAATTCAGAATATCAAGAGGAACTTGTAAAGCTACTCTTAGCATATTAAATGTGTTCAACAAAACAAAGCAGCCAGATCATCATTCTGCGGTTACCATGTTAGACGGAACAAGTAAAAAAAAAAAAAAAAAAGGATATTATTATCAGCAGATATCGGCATTAAAATGTGATATGGTAAAATATCAGGATGCTTTTTCAGAGAAATGTTTTTACTAACAAAATCTTGCAAGATTCTATTCCATTATGAAACCTCACAAGATCTTGTTCCATCAGCGTTGGTCCTGCATGTATAGAAAAGTCCCTGTTATTGTGGAAGAACTTCATTTCCCAGCATTCCTTTCAGAGTCATGTGACTATGGTGCAGCTGCTGCTGCTACAGACTGACTTGCTTTGAAGCTGCTTATATATCAGGTTTTAAGTTGTTGGCTAATGCCTGCCACACACTGAGCTAAAAGTCATTGGAGGCCGTTTTAATGTTTGATTTTCACCTCAAGGCCTCATGAGGCAGAAAACTCACCAAAAATCAGGCACACACAGCGACGATCTTCTGAGCAAATGGCTTTGAATGACTTTTAACTCAGCAGAAAGCTCTCGTGTGCGGCAGGCATAAGTTACCAAGTTGTCAGAAACATTAGAATTAGCCACATGTTGGCTAATACCTGCTAGTATCTGATATCTGGAAGCCAGATGTCCAAAATGCACTCTGGCTGAGTTAAGGAGATTTTTAGATCTTTGCTCTCAGAGCAGAATATAGTTGTATCTCTTAAAATATGAGAGATGCAACCTCACAGTTGTCTGCATAGATCGATATCGATTGATATTGGAAATTAAGAGTTGGACAATATCAGTATATCAATATCGGTGAAAAATCCAATATTGAATATGTCTAATCCAGTTATTATTATTGTTGTTTTCATAATGTAAAGCACTTAATGCTGGCATAAAAGGCGCTTTATAAAGTTTGATTTGACTAAACTTGTGTTGCCCCTGTTGTACTTTGAGATTTAAATTATGTCGCAGTCCAAATAAAGAAGACATTTATTGTAGGTAGCTGATGGGAACGGAGCAGGCATGCCAACTTATTTATTAAAAGGATCTTAAAATCTTCAAATTAATAACTGAAATCATTTATCCATTTTATAAAGTTTTAGCAGCGACTGAAATTTTGTTTCATTAACTTTGCTGTGTTAGGATTTTCAAAGAATAATTCTACATCTTTATCTACTCATTCCTTCAGAATTTCACTCAAACTAAAAATCAGCTTCTGAGCCAAATC
The DNA here is from genome assembly GCA_023101725.1 of Atherinomorus stipes. Lineage (NCBI taxonomy): Eukaryota > Metazoa > Chordata > Actinopteri > Atheriniformes > Atherinidae > Atherinomorus > Atherinomorus stipes. The sequence continues at coordinate 76,971 of JALJCO010008935.1, forward strand.
CTGCCCGATAATGATCCATTCTTACCTCATCAATGCCTCAAATTGATCCCAGTTTGCAGATCTCCGTTCATTCACTTCCTTTCTGAGAGCGGCTCAAAGGTTGTCAGCTGTATTAATATCCAAGTTTTCAAGTCAAATTTCAATACGATCATTTCTAAGCAACTTAATTATTCATAGTCTCCGATGAAAGAAGGAAAAAAAAAAATCAGCTGCCAGTTAAATAAGTTGAAACTGACAAAAGTAATAATAATAAAAAATCTATGAAAATCATGACATTGATTTTGAATTGTGGTTTGAAATAAATATTAAAAAACAAACACACAAAAAACAAAACAAGTAACTCATGACGGGGCTCTGAAGCTAAAATTTTGTTGAGCAACATTTTAAGACAATCACTGCAAAAGGCGTTTTCTGTAACATCCAATCAGACATCTGCACCTGTTAACAGGTATTTTGATGCACTGTTCATGGGAAAGGTGTCAAATGTGTCTGGGACAGTTTTGTTTTTTTGTTGTTTTTTTTTTTTTATCATTATTTCCAACCACAATTAAAAAGCATTGGTGTCAAAAAATTGGGTAGAAGTAGAAAGTAAAAACCCTGTCTGGCAGTTTTTTTTAACCAATCACTAAACCAGCTGGGTTTAATTAGCTCCTCTCCCAGGTAGATGAGCTCGTTAGTGAAAACAGCTGTTCTTAATGTACTGGCAGATCCAAAAACACGGCAGGATTTGTACTTTGAAACTACTTTTACTTCTACCATTGACACCTCTGTTAAAAAGCAATATTTAATTTCACTAAATTATAATTTTGTTATTTTTTGTTTATTATTAGTATCTTTGGTTTCTTGTTATTTGAATTACAATTGTGAATTTGGTCTTTTCTTTAACTAGAAAATATGAATAATTTTGAGGACGGCTGTATATCTTGTGACGTGGTGCTCCATTATTCTGAAAAACTTACTGAATGTCTCCAAATCACTGGATCATTGAAGAAAATTGCTCTTTGAGAAAGTTTTGATGCTTTACTTAACTCATTTTGTTTTGTTGGCAGATCTGTGAGAAAACCCAGTTGCTCTGAGGAAAAGCACCCCCCCCCCCCCCCCCCCCACACACCACACACACACACACACACACACACACACACACACAAACAGTGTCAAGGTCTTTCACAGTCAGCACCTACTACATCTACGACTCATGGTAGAGTTCACTTTTTATTTTTCCAACAATAAACTTTCCAGATGTCCCAAAATTCAAATAACAAGAAACTAAAGAAATTAATAATAAATAAAAATTATATTTTTGTGAAATAAAATGTTGCTTTTGAATTGCAAATGGAAATAATTAAAAAAACAACAACAAAAAAACCTGTCCCAGACACATTAGAGCACCTTTCCCATCAACAGTGGACCAACATACCTGTCAACAGGTGCAGACGTTTAAGAGAGGAAAAGAAGAAAAAAAAAAAGAAGAAAAGAAAAAGGAAAAAAGGGGGGGGGAAAAAGAAAAAAAAAGGAAGGGGGGGGGGGGGGGAGGAGGAAAAGAGGACGGTTGAGAGAAAAAAGGGGAAGAAAGAACTGGGGGGGAGTGAGGGGAAGACGAAACGTAACCTAATGGAAGGGGCCATTGGACGTTACAGAAAACACCTGATTGCAGTGACTGTCTCAAAGTGTTGCTCAACAACATTTTAGCATCGGAACCCCATCATGCTTGTTTTATATTTTGTGTGCTTCTTTCAAACCATAATTCAAAATCAATATCATGATTTTCATAGAATTTTTATTTGTTATTACTTTTGTCAATTTCATCTTAATTCACTGACAGATGATATTTTTCCTTTTCTAATTTGGGGGTATGAATAATTTTGAGGACAGCTGTATGTTTCCTTTTTACTGCTGTCCTGCAAAGGGGGTGTTTAGTGAGCTGGCAAAATGTCAAAGTGGCTTCCAGAGCTGGGTTACTCGCTTCCCCTCCAACTGCAGGGTGGTTTTAATGTTGTGGCTGACTAGTGTATATCCACGTCACAGAAACTACTTACATGGAAAAATAAAGTAGTTTATGACTTAAGATCATGAAGATATGTGTTCATTGACTAAACTTAGTGTTTCTGCACACTACCACTTTCTGAGAAACACACACCTAGATTACTCAACAAACACGCTGAATCATCTGTGACAAAGAGAAAACTTTAAGGAAAAAAGTTGATAAAAAAAAAAACAATTAGGGAGTGATCACTTAAAAAAGTTACGTATTAAGAACGAAAAGTGCCTTTACTTGGAGATGAAACACAAACAGAGGAGAAAGGGAAAGCAAAGGAGGGAGAAGGATTTTCCTGAGAACATCAAACTGTCATGTTTTCTTGTCTGTGTTTATGAGATGAAAACAGATTAAGGAAAAGAAAACATCCTCACCTGAGCAAAACAAATGTTTACCTCCAGAGTCTCAAATGACTTAAAGCAGCATGTCAAAACCAAATACCAAATCTGAATCAGTTTCACCGTCATGATTTAATATTAACCCACCTCACTAGTGTGTAATCAGTAATCACCTCTGGTTCGACATGAGAGGACAGAGCAACAACCTTTCCTTATGACCACGGCATGATTTCAGATATGTTAAATGGAAAAATGTTGCTGTATAACACTGTTCAAGGCTCAAGAGATGCTCATTGTTGCTGCTGGAAGAAGCCTGAACTGAAAGAAAAAAAAAACTTGGCCACTCTTAAAATAAGCACAAAAAAAAAAAAAAAAAAGAATATTTTTTTTCCACTTTTGTGTAAAAAAAAAAACGAAAGTGTCCGGGCGGCAGCCGCAGATTTTACTGCCACACTTTGCAGCTGTATTTGGGTCATTTAATAAGTATGAAAATAATTGCTTTTGGACATTTCAAAACAGTTCTGGATTCGGGATGTGTACCATTGTGATTGATTTAATAATCACTCCTATTGTAATAGTTCTCGTTGTTATTACGATTTCGGTAAACAGCTAAACAGGTTAACAGCTGTGGGACTTTTTAAATCTGGCGGGGCCGAAAGAACTGGAGGTCACGCAAGGTGAGCGGCTTGCCAGTTCTACGTATTTCAGTTCCTATGGAACCCCGAAAAGACCCTGCCGCGGAGTAGGAGCTAAAAAGGTTCTAGGAACTGAGGCCCGAGGTCCCTGGTTCCTGTGTGTCTGAATGCACAAAAAAACGGCCTGGTTCACTTTATTTATTTATTTTTTGTTATACTTGTATGATCCCCGAGGGGAAATTAGGGCTCTGCATTTCACCATCTCTGTACTGTAAGTATCAGAGAGCAGTGGGCTGCTACTTAAAGCGCCCGGGGAGCAGTTGGTGGGGGGTTAAGGACCTTGCTCAGGGGTCCACAGTGGTTCACGTTCAGTTATTTACGTCTATAAGCCAACACACTCCGCCATTGCAGGTTGCCAAATACGATCTCTGTGTGGAAACAATATTTTGGTCATAGTCAGGCTTGTACAGGGGAAAACCGTGGAGATGACGAGTGAAGCTGCTGCTTCAGAGCCCTGGAAATGTTGTTATCCGTTTCTGAGGAGGAGTGACCTGAGAGGAGCAAAACCTGGAGTAAATTTAGGTGAAGACTTCACTAAATGGACCCACATAAACGTTTTCCACAGAGTCAAAACACAGAAATGGCGATTTTCCTCCTGGATCGGTAAGCTAGCTTGTTTGCTAACGTGGCTAACGTTAGCTGTCAGCTATAAACTCCTCTGTGTTACTTGTTGGACATGCTGCAGACTGTTGGTCACCAACAGACCGTATAGCCCACGTCTGCTCAGACAATTCCTCGTCCACACACGACGTTGTCACGTTTTCTTCTTGGTGAGTTCTTCACCAGTAAGAGCAGAAATAGCCGAGGCACCGCGGGTTTTTAGTGATAGCATACTGTTGCTGTTATTGTTGTCATCTTCTTCTTCTTCTTCTCCATCCTCTTCTACTACTAGCCTATCCGTTGCATGCCAGGATTGTTCAAGACCCCGACCTGTCTTTGAGGACGTACAGTATGAGGACATACATCCCAAGCTGTGAACTTTTGAACTCTGCAATTGATTCGCACAATTTAAGTTGGGTCTGTGAGGAATAATTGAAAATATCGCGCAGTGTATCCCAGGCTTAAAGGGATATTTTGTAAGTTCTCCTGTTATCTATTCACAAAAATTGATTACTTCGTTCAAAAGTGTTTTTCCATTAATCAGTAATCACTCCCATCAACAAACTGAAGAGCTCCTCTAAGCTCTGAATTTGCTGTTCGTATCATTCATATCTACATGGAGCGGGTCGCCTCGGTGCTGGCTAACATGTCGTGTCGCCATGTTTTTACGTTCAGAAGAAGCGTGACAGTAGAAAACCACAGTCGGCTCAGTCCGAGGTGATGCCTTTGAAAAGTGCGTTCACGTGCAGTCGGGCAGATGGCCGTCGGTAACAAACCAGATGTCATTTTAATCACAGAAGCCGAGAGAAAGACGGTAAAACCTGGGTCAGGGAAAACAATACAACATTGCCATGACAACCAGTACTCGAGTTGAGGGGGGATGAGGGGGGATGGCATCCCCCCTGAAATAAAAACGATCAAAATCATCTCCCCTGTAGAACTGCCATCCCCCCATTCCATCCCCTCCCTCTTTACAGTAAATCCTGGAAATATAACTAATACTTATATAACCGTTTCATTATTAGAAAGTAGTTTGGATGTTGAGTAAAAGAAATAAAATCTGAGGGCACAGGGGCACGCACTTGACGCAATATGATTGGTTGATGCCCGACGCCAGAGGGAGCTGCACAAGCTGCAGCGGAGAGGAACTGCGCTGCAATGTCAACATGGCCAAACAAGCGGCTGGACAGCGCGATGATGGTGAGCAATGACTCAAGACTCAGAATCTCAGTCATTACTTTTGATCAATCTATACAAAAGTCGCTAAACTCGTCACAAGTTGCACAACAACAACACAGCCAGGGTCAGAAATTAACACTCGCCAGGCGCCAAATGCGAGATTTTTTTGGAGAGTAAATCTCAGAGGTCTATCGGCCACAGGTCGAGTAAATGTTTATATCAAATTATTCATGTTTTAAATCTTCATTTTGTTGGATTTCTTCTTTATGTTGCTCTACCGTCTACATGTTTCATCGACGCGCATATTCACAAACACACAAACGCACCTTCGTTACATGAGCATGAGGACACCCCCTCACTACGTTACCTCCGTTTACTAACAAGTAATGTTTAGCTCAGGCTGATTAACTAGCGAGAGTATGTGGTGACTTTTAGCAGAAGCTAGTCAGCCTTCCATAAGAAAGCTCGGTGAACTGGAGAAGAAACCAGCAGAGTTACGCGCCAACCAGAAAGTTCAGTGAGAAGCGGCGCTTTGGAGACGTTGCAAGACACCGGCTGCACTAGTCTGGGTCCGCTCCATTTACCGCCCTGGTGACTGAGTGGCGAATCAGGTGGGCGGAGTTTCACTCATTCGCTCAGATCCGACGTCATGTTGTTTGAACTTGATAAATAACGTTGATATGTGCCTTTATTGAAGCTCAGTAGATAAGTGTGAGCATTAAAATGGTTCCTGGAACAACTTGGGGGTCAGATTCTGATTCTGTTCAGCTGCAGCAGCAACATAATGTCACAGTCCACCTGCTTTACACTGTTATTGTCCTTATTTGTTCAGAGACCTCCAATGGATCTCTGCTGCACTCAGACTACAGCCTGAAACAGACATGTGCAAACGCATCATTTAGTATAAATTTTTTATTCTTTTTAAGTATCATTTTGTTTTGTTAAAGCAGAACTCAGTAACTTCAGCTCGGGGCTCCCCCTAGTGGCGTCCTTTCACTGTCGTGTTCAACCCCCCCTTACACCCCCACAGCACACAGACGGCTTCTCTACCTGTCTTTCTTCTATTTTGATCCCTGGATATATTTCTAAGCTTTTACTAGCTTGTTGATGCTACTTTGCTGCGTTGGTAGCAGCACCACGTCTCCCTCTGCTCAAAGCAAAGTCCTGTCTCTTCTGAAACGGGACGTTTTACCCGCGATTTGCGGGTAAATATGTCGTGGATTATATTTTTCTCTGGTGTTGGCAAGTAGCAGGTAAGAATACGAACTTTTATTTACTTTTTGCGGACGTGACAAGTGATTATTGAGCCTGAAGCAGTGATGCTTCACCCGGCGCCCAGGCAGCGCAGCTACGTGAATCACTCTGGTCCAGCAAAGAGTTGTGAGGCTGAAAACACACAAGCATCTGAAAATGTCTCCTTTCTTGGCAGTCCCCAGTTGTTCCACTGGAAACAGGGGGGTACAGACACGATTTTCAGATTGTTGGTGTGTTTTAAGACGCACAAAGTTAGGCACGTCAGCTAACGCTAGCCTGGTAATGCTAGCATGCTAAAGCTAGCTGTGAAGTGCCGGTGTTGTGCCACACCGGCTACAAACAAACACGCTACGGTGTTTTATTATAAAGTTCGGCCCTTCACTCCGGCAAATCGCTTTGATCCACTTCTTCCTTAGTATCACTTAAGTCTGGAATCCATGAAAATTTAAGTGGGGTTTAAGTTGGCGTTTATTCAATTTACGAAGTGGAACAGAGCAGTGATATTGAACTGGCCCGGAAGTGGACCGTGTAAGTGTTTCAAGTTATGGAAACCGGAACACGGAAGCGTGATAATCCCCTATAGTACTCATTTGTTCGTTCATTCTACTTAAAGCATTGATGAAATCAAGGAGGTTTGCTGCAGATAATGTCTTCTATAGTGACTGCTCCGTCTCCGCCATGATACTGGATGAACACCGAAGGGCGAATTAACGTAATATCTTCCCAAGAAGTCAAAGTGATGCAGAAATTTTACCGGTGAGTAAATGCACGTATAACTCCTAGAAATGAGGTTCAGATTTAAAAAAAAAAAAAGTTATCCTTTAAGCAGTCCAGTCGTGTCCAATCCCCGAGCTTCTGAACATCGTACAGTGTGAGGACATAAATTGTGCAATTTATTTGTGCAGTTTGAGGTGGACCTGTGACACACGATAGAGAAAATCCTACAGTGTTTGCCCAGCCTAAGTAAGTAAAATTTATTTATAAAGCGCTTTTCACAGATAAAAAGTGGTCCACTTTCTCCTCATTATTTATGGAGATTAACAGTTTTCAAGGCTTACATTTAGAATATTCATTATTGGGAACAAAAGCAAAGTTACACCACAACTGGTGCTACTTGAAATATCCCAGAACTTGTTTTACCATCCAAGCCGCGTCCACCTAAGCCGGAACTTAACTTTAATTTAATTTTTTAATAATAAGTTTGTAAAGATTTATAAATTGCTTTACTTTAGTAGATTAGGGCCTTTCTTTTGTCAACTTCTGCCTTGTTGCGGATAAATTAAAGCTTGTGGAACGATAAAAGCTGCAGCTGCCGTCCGTATTTTACTTGCTAAGGTTGCAGTTGTGAAGCGAGTAGCTGACAAGAGGCGAGTTGAGCTAAATTCAACGTGAGCTAATGTCTTTGCTTCATTCAGCAGGATGTTCTAGGGATCTTTCTGATGAAGATGATGTAGACTGGGCTCCCAAAATGCTGAGACACTTCTGTTGTAGTTTTGTTTCAACAGACACAAACACACTAATTCACCCACATAGGTTTTCTAAAGTTACAAAACTGATTGAATAGTTGCATAAGAATCGATCAGGAGTCTATTAAATGCTCCAAAATGAGTTTTTTCTTGACTGTACTAAATAAAGCACATTAAAACCCACAACTGTCCTCGACTGACAGCGTGTGTCCTGCACAGCTGTTACACCGACCTGCGTCTGCCTCGCATGAGCAGCGATGATGTTCGTATCATCCTGCATGCGACCGCTGTGACAAACACAGTGAAGGAGGGTCTCTGTCTCTTCACCGGTAGTCTTTCTGGTCCATCCGGGGGTCCGCTGATGCTTCAGGTCGCCTGCTTCTCAGGGTGGCTCTTCAGCTTGTGGAATTTAACACTGTCCAGCTTCTCGAATCTCTTGTCGCAGAAGTCGCAGGTGAAGTTGTAGTGGGCCTCGGGAGTGTGTTTCTTCATGTGCCAGTTGAGCGATGCTCGCTGACGACACTGATAGCCGCAGATTTCACACCTGCCACAAGAGGAGGACGAATTTAGTCTCTCGCTAAAGGAAGTTGTTGCAACTAAAGACTGACCTGATACCAGTTCTGACAATTGTGCTGTGAGTACTGGCCAATACCGAGTAGCGATACCATTATGTTATATATATTAAAAAAAAGAATCATATTCCACCTGCATGACAGTAATATGATAATCATGGTGGTAAGGCCTGGCTCAGGTTAAACTCTTTGTAAGACATGAATGAATACATCAAACATAATGTCACACAGCCAACATGATTACTAGTTAGAGTCGTATTTGAATAAAATGACGTGGTATCATATCGGCGCCTGAACCCCAGTACTCACCGATACCAGCTTTTTCGGCAGTATCAGAGACATTTCCAATACAGGTATCTGCATCGGTACAACTCCAGTTGCAACGTTCATCAAATATCATTTACCAACAGAAAATTAAGAAAATTGTTGGACAAACCCTCATTTGCAGGATTATAGTGCACTATCAGTGAGGGTATTTGTGACTTCTCCCAGAAATCTATATAATAGAAATATATATATAGTATGTATGTATATACACAAAAGCTTGTTGCATAAGTTTGCACACCCTTTAAGTGGAACTTCTTTAGTTTACTCCGTTTCCTTCCAAAGCAAATGGCATGGTCGATACCGTAATTTCTGGACTATAAGTCATACTTTTTTTCATAGTATGGCTGTTCCAGTGCGACTTATAAATCAAAGTATACATTTTTAAGTGCCAATTCATGCTGACTGACATGACCCAAGGATGTTTATCCTTATTAACCATGATTTTTATGATCATTTACAGGCATTAACTTTGGAATTGAAGTGATTGGGAAATTGTAAGCAGAAACAAACTGGATATGGAAAAAAAAAAAAAAAAAAAAAAAATCGCCCTATTTTAAAGAAATAAATACAACTTATTGTCCAGTACAATTTATATGTTCTTTTCATCTTCGTGATACATTTTTTGACTGATGGAACTTATACTCAGGAGCAACTTATAGTCCAGAAAATACGACAATATATATATATATATATACATATATATATATATGTATATATATATACACATACACACCGTATATGTATATACAGTGTACATACAGTATACAAAATTATTTATACCCTCCAATTAAAGAAAAGACTAAATTCAAAATAGTAATTAAAATAAGAAACTAAAGAAACTAATAATAAATATAAATTTACAAAATTATAATTTAGTGATAAAAATTATTGCTTTTAAATTGTGGTTGGAAATAATAATAAAAAAAAACAAATAAACAAAACTATCCAAGACATATTAGAGCACCTTTCCCATGAACACTGGACCAAAATACCTGACGTCTTTTGAACGTTACAGAAAACACCTGATTACAGTGATTGTGTCAAAAAGTTGCTAAACAACATTTTAGCTTTGGAGCCCCATCATGCTTGTTTCAGACCTAAATCCGACAGAAAATCTACAAGAGATGATCTCGGTTATGAGTTGGAACATATAGCAGAGATACACCACACTGATGGATTCTTACCCAGGATGACTGACTGTTCTGGTTAAAAAAAAAAGGAGCTTCAACAAAGACTGAACACTCCGGAAAGGTTGGAAAACTTTCTAATTGGTTTATTTTGGTCTTAAATTTGAACATCTGAAAAACCTGACATATTAAGAGGGTTGTGAACACTATATATCCACTGTATAGTCAGAAAGAGATCATTGTTTTGACGGCTTACAATGAGAGCAGCTTGTATACTGAAGTTCTGCATCCTGCTTCATGAACTCTTGCAGACAGACGGAGTTTAACGGGTACGAAAGGTCACAGCTATGCAGACATGTATTTTTATTTGGCACAAACGTTTATCTTTGTCACATTTAGAGCTTGTTTTAATATCACTCATTTAAACTTCTGCATTTTGAACATTTGCAAGCACCGGTTTTCTTTTCAGCTCTACAGTTACTGCTGATAAAGCTTCAGCGTCAAACGTTTAAGCAAAACTTCCACTTTTTCTGTCTGTTTACATCAGCAGTTTTTTTTAGGTTGTTTAAAGCAGTTTACATTACCGGTACTTTTTGTCAACACTGTACACTGCAAAAATTAGTGGTCTTAATAAGTTAAAAACAAAACAAACAAAAACAAACACTGTAACTAAGAATAATCAGACTATATTCAAGTGAAACAATCTGCCAATTGGGTAAGATCATTACACTTGAGACTCTAGTCTAGGGATGGGTACCGTTCACATTTGAATCGATACGGTACAAACTTCTGTACCGGTACCAGTTTTCAGTACTTTTGTGTGTGTTTTTATGGCAATAACAGATTTATTTCCCTCTGGTCCACAGAGGGAAACTTAATGGCAAGGCAAGTTTATCTGTATTGCACATTTTCATGTACAGGAAATAAGTGCTTTATATAAAATATAAGCATTACAGCGGGGTGCAAAAAGGGGAAAAAATAAGACCCAAAAAGTAGAAGCATGATTTGAAATTAAAAACATTAAAAACATTTAAGCTTAAAAAGAGATATAGAGCCGTATGGATTAGAACTTTTGAATAAAATCTCTGTAAACGCAGCTGAGAACAGGTGGGTCTTCCACCTGGATTTAAATAAACTAGGTGTTTCAGCTGATCTGAGTCTTTCTGGGAGTTTGTTCCAGACAGAATAATTTAATGAGAATAAAGATGGAATGTTCTCTGACACTAAACTGATTCTGTCGCTGTGTTTTAAGCAGGTAGGATGGAGGCTGTAACCCTCCTGCTGCAATGATCAAAATTTGGTACCCATCTCAACTCCAGACAGGGAGAAATATCATTAAACAAGTTGTAAAACTCACATTTCAAGTCCCTCATTTAGTGAAAACCCCCTCAAAACTAGTTTGGTAATGCTTTTTTTTCAGTGTTCCTTTATATTTTAAAAGAAAAGATATTAAAACAAGAAGAATCTTCTTAATTCGAGAATTGCTCAAAGCTTATTTGAAAGCCTGTGCCTCATACTGAAGGGGCGGCACCATGCAAAACCTGCCAACCAGTAGCGTAACATGATGGTGATAGGCCCCGGTGCAAATATTTTTTTTTGTGCCCCACCGCCATAAACACAAACATGTTCTTGTGTGTGTGCGCTGGATGTGAAGGCACACACACACGCACAAACATTCTTGCACTCGCACATGCACAGCTGTTTGAGAGAACTGCTGTTGTCACCGTGATGGATTCCTTTTACCAAAGATGATGCGTGGTGCGGTGCGCAGGTCCCATTCCCGTCTTTAGGATTAAAAAAAAAATTAAATTAAACTTCGGGGGCGTGACCATGGCGCTGAATTGAGCGGAGGTGTTTTCGGTGAGCTCCGGGTGATATCTGATTTAACTCCTCTGAATAATCCTACAACCGCACGAACAGACATACTAAGCCTTCTGGGTGATTTGTTAAAACATTTCAGTAACATGCCGTCAAACAAAACCAAGAACAAAGCGAAAAGTGTTCCAACTGAAGGTGACGACAGAGGGTCAGATGCTAACAGCCTAGCTAGCTCAGTTGACGACACCTGTCCCGTTTCTCAAGCAGAAGACGTGGATGTGACAGCGGCTTCGAACATGGATGTTATTCAGAAACTAGACATGATGAGAAATGACTTTGCTTCGAAGATTGATATGGTGTTAAAAGCTGCTTTCATGATGTGAAGAGAGATGTACAAGACTTCTCGGCACGCATGGATGAAGCAGAGGTGCACATTAGTAACGTGGAGGACACAGTTAACTCAGAGAAAGAGAAGTCTAAGGCGCTTGCTAAACAAGTGACTGTCCTCACGAACAAACTAGACGACTTTGAAAACCGCTCTCGTCAATCCAATCTGCGACTGGTTAATGTACCGGAGAGGCTAGAGTGACACCGAGATCCTTTTGTGGCTGTGGTTGCAACCACTCCGTAATAGTGGCTGCAACCACTTCGAGAGTGGTTGCAGCCACTTCGAGAGTGGTTGCAGCCGGAATGACTGCAACCACTCTCATACTGGCTGCATCCACAGCCGGAATGACTAAGAAAAAAAGGAAGGGGGGGGGGGGGGGGAGAGGGGGGGGGGGGGGAAAAAAGGAGAGAGGGGGGGGGGAGGGGGGAGGAAGAGGAGGGAGGAAGAAGGGGAAGAAAAAAAGGGAAAGGGTGGGGGGGGGCCTTATGTGTATATATATATATATATATATATGTGTGTTGTGTGTGTGTGTGTATACAGACACACACACAGACACACACAGAGTCATCCTCAAACTTATTCATACCCTCCAATTACAGAAAAGGCTAGATTCACAACATTAATTCAACAAGAAACTAATGATAACTAAAAATTTACAAAATTATGATTTAATAAAATAAAACATTGCTTTTGAATTGTAGTTTAAAATAATCATTAAACAAACAAACAAAATAATCCCAGACACATTAGAGCACCTTTCCAATGAACAGTGAACCAACACAGCTGTCAACAGGTGTAGACGTCTTTTTGAACGTTACAGAAAACACCTGATTGCAGTGATTGTATCAAAGTGTTGCTCAATAAAATTTTAGCTTTGGAGCCCCATCATGCTTGTTTACTTGTTTTAATTTTGTGTTTTTGTTTTTAATATTTCTGTTAAACCATGATTCAAAATCAATCTCATGATTTTCATAGAATTTTTATTTATTATTGCTTTTGTCAATTTCATCTTATTTCACTTACAGCTGATTTTTTTTCTACTTTCATTGGAGGGTATGAATAATTTTGAGGAAGTGTTGTCTACATAAGCCAATATTTTGGTGTTTTGGGGGACCAAAGATCACATAAAGTTTAGGGCCAAGTGAAAACGTACTGTGTTTCTGCTGGTGTTTTTCTCTTCAGCATGTAATAATGTAATAAACATAGAAACAGCAGACAAAAAGGGAAAAAGAAGTCTGTTTATGCAGAACTGATGAGAACTTCCAGCTCCTGCTTCCCATCATGCACTGAGCTTCTCATGCCTCACCACCAAGATGAAAATGGGATTTATTTTCATTTACATTCATGTTTCTGCATTTTCTTCTTCCCCAAACCATCAAAGCATCAGTCAGAACATGAACCTCGACTTCACCTCGTCCGAGGGTAATTTTTTAAAAAGAAAAAAAAGAAGGGGAGATGTGATCTCTTCAGGAAAGTAAGAATAACTTTGCATCCTTCATGGGAAAACCATAAAATTTGAGAGTTTTGTAAACTCCTTATTTCGTAATAACACGTTTATAGTGTGTCCCTGTTGTCGTGTGCGGGCGCTCAGAGGAGGCGCTTATGTGCGTTGCCACCTGCTCCTAGAAAATTTAAAAAAAAATTACACTTTCTAATCTACCTATAAACGGGAGACAAGGGAAGGTTGATAACAAAAACAACCTGTATAAATATACGAATAAATATGCGAGGCACGGAATAAGAGCCCCACGATACCACTGGTTTCAAAGCGGATGAATGGATTGACAGTTTACTCTGCGACGGAGCAGCGGAGTTTGAAAGTGAAACTAACAAGTTGGAGATAATTTCACCACAGATGCTCCCCTCAGCATTCAGGTGGAGAAAAGAACGGTGTCAGAGCGGGACTCACCGACGTAGCTATGAGGGAAACTACGGTGGAGAAGCCTGAATGTGGAAGCTGCATTTTGGCTCCATGCGCCACAGAGCGCATAAACATCACGCGCCATGGCGCGGAATCCCGACCAGTAGGAGGCTGGACTTAGTTAAGTACTCGGCTATATAGCCGGCAGCCGGCGCTTGTGGAAAGCACTGCTAAACCCCTGCAAAAGAGAGTATTCTTGTTACTCTGCATCATTCAAAACTCACTCCCGAATAGATTATTTTTTAATTTCATCCTCTCTGTTACCTAATATAAATTAATGTAAATATGATAGTGCTGTTCTGTCAGACCACACCCCAACCTCCCTACTTTATAAAAATATACAATATAACAAACATTCTACCTATTGCTGTTTACATCCCAAATGGTTACAAAATTCTGACTTCATAAAATTTATAAGTGAGCACATTGACATCTATTTTTCTATTAACACTAATCAAACATCTGCATCAATGAGATGGGATATTAGAGGGCAAATGATTAGCTTCACTAGCTCCAAATCTAACAAATTTAAGCAAAAATTGAAGGAACTGGACTCCAAAATTAGGGAATTAGAAAAGGTGGTCATTATAGATGATTCAATACAATTAAAACAAGAACTACTTACTTTGAAAGCGGAATATGAGGAGCTCTCCTATTGGCCCTGTGACAGACTGGTTACCTGTCCAGGGTGTACCCTGCCTCTCGCCTGATAATAGCTGGGATAGGCTCCAGCAACCCCCGCGACCCTGAACAGGATAAGCGGTACAGAAAATGACTGACTGACTGACTCTCCTAACTTAAACCTGAGGAAAGTCTTGTAATATTAAAACAATCTTTCTATGACCAGGGCGAAAAACCGGGTAAACTGCTAGCCTGGCAAATAAAAAAGCTTGAATCTGATAGAGCCATTAATGCAATTAGGAATGAACAAGGAGAGTTATCCACAGATCCTACAGAAATTAATAATATATTTGTTTCATATTATAAAGCTCTTTATAGCTCCAGCTGCCCCCCTTCAATTCAAAACAATTTCCATGATAAATTAGATATCCCCCAGATTCCTGAAGAATTCAGAATGGAAATGGAAAAGGAATTAAGTTTGGATGATATTGCTCACGCCATAACAAATTTGAAAGGAGGTAAGGCCTCAGGTCCCGATGGGCTTCCGATAGATATTTATAAATTATTTAAAGAAAAATTGGTAGCTCCTTTACTAGATGTCTATTTGGAATCCTTTCAATCAAATAGTCTCCCTGCTTCATTTCGCAATGCTATGATTATATTTATTCTAAAACCAGGGAAAGTGCAAACTGAGCATGGTTCTTACAGACCTATATCACTTTTGAACACTGATGCAAAGATCATTGCTAAAATTTTAGCTATGAGATTGGAAATGTTCTTGCCAGTCATTATGCATGTTGATCAAAATGGCTTTGTACCAAATCGTCAAGGGTTCCACAATGTAAGGAGAGTTCTTCACTTAGTCCATGCCTGCAAAAGTGCTCCTGACACTGCAATTTTATCCCTTGACGCAGAAAAGGCGTTCGACCGTGTTGAATGGCCTTATCTTAGTGAGGTGCTCAAACGTTTTGGATTTGGAGAGTAATTTAGAAGATGGATAAAAATTTTACTAGCTGGCTCCACTGCAATGGTTTTTATTAACAACCTCATCTCTCAGCCTTTTGAGTTGTCTCGAGGCACAAGACAGGGGTCTCCAATTTCCCCTCTACTTTTTGTAATGGCAATGGAACCACTGGCAATAGGGATTAGATTACATGCTTCTATACATGATATTAAAATTGGAGACATGGAACATAATATAGCAATGTACGCCGATGATACTATTGTGTTTCTATCACATCTTGGTGAGTCGATACCATCTCTTATGAAATTGATTAATCAATTCGGTAGCTTCTCAGGCTTTAAAGCGAACAAAGAAAAATCCTCCATCATGTTTCTGAATGACAACAAAAGAAAACGACCAACAGTGTCTCATCCATTTGTAAATGCCACAGAAGGCTTTAAGTACTTGGGCATCAGAATTACTCCAAAGATATGCGATGTCAGCTCAGCCAATTATGAACCCAAGCTGGTAGAACTGTCAGAACAGATTTCCAGATGGATGACATTGCCTCTATCATTAATGGGAAGGATAAATACTATAAAGATGACAATATTACCAAAATTTCTATATCTCTTTCAGTCAATTCCCCTAGCACCTCCACCATTTTTTTCTCTAAGACCAGGAAGCTTCTCTCTAATTTTATTTGGAACAATAGGAAACCGAGACTCAGACTTTCTCTCTTATATTTACCTTATGATAGGGGAGGACTACAACTACCAAACCTAGAATGGTATTACTTGGCTGCCCAGCTGAGAGCTACAATGTTCTGGTTTTCCAAAGATGTTTTTTTGTCTTGGCTGGAAATTGAAAAACTATCCATAAAAGGATTTGACAGTGGATAGCTTTTTGTACTCGGCCCCCTTGAAAATATTAAAGAAATACAGTACTAATCCTTATGTTAATAATACTATTGATGTCTGGCATGCTGTACAAAAAATGGTGGGCAACAGCTTGTCTCGTTTCTCCCCAATATGGGGAAACTATTTTTTTACCCCAGCAAAAAATTATTTGGGCTTCAAAGTATGGTTAATCAAGGGTATAATACAGCTTCAAAATGTATACAGTGATAACACTTTAATGTCATTTGACAAATTAAAGGTAAAATTTGATATCCCGCAAAAACACTTTTTAAAATATTTACAACTTAGAAGTTTTAATCTAGCACAGTTAAAGAACTCAATTCAGCAGCCTACTCTGTCCACACTAGAAACATGTGTTACAAAGAACTATTTGGGGGAAAAACTGATTTCACAGTTCTACAACATGTTGGTAGATAAACATAAAGATAACTCAGATAGGAAGAGACAGGAGTGGATGCAAGATTTAGAAGTAGACATTTCCTTAAATGAGTGGAGCAGAATCTGCTCAAAGACACACTCAAACAAGTAATACTCGCTTAAGATTGGTGCAATTTAACTGGGTAATGCGAACATATAGCAACTGTCGGGTATATTAGGATCAAATTTGTTCAGTTGTGCAGGGGAGATATAAGTGCAATGAGCACAAAGGTTAATTATACCACTGTTTGTGGAAATGTGCTGAGATAAATAAATTCAGGATCTCTGTGTTAAGATATGTGTCTCAGATTACATCTTGTCCAGTACCCGTTTGCCCTAAACTGTGTATATTAGGGATTTACCCCGATGACTCCTCTTCATCCACTACAGAGAGAAAAATGGTTGACCTTTGTTTACTACAAGCTAAACGCTCTATTGCTTTGTGCTGGAAGAATGTTGGCTCCCCCTCTCTTGATTTTTGGTTAACTAATTTAATTTCAAGCTTGGCTCTTGAGAAACTGACATATGTGATCAAGAAGAGAGCTTCAGAATTCTATGACATTCGGAAGCTGTTTCTAGAACTAATTAAGAATGGTGATATTAATGGGGTAATTGAGGACTGACTAAATGCAATAAAATACTCTTTCTTTGGAAATGTACCTGTTTTTGTTTTGTTTTTTTCCCTTTTCTCAAACCTTGAAGTTTAATCGGTTTAATTTGTTGTCTCAATATGATTCTCTCGATTCACTAAATGTCTGCTTTTTTGGGGGGGGGGGCTGTGTTTTTTTGTTTTGTCATTTTTTGTGTATTGTTATTGGATTAATTCTGCCATGTTTAAGAAGTTCAGTGTTTGTTGTTCCTGTATAAAGGAAAATAATAAATATATGTCTTAAAAAAAAATTTAACTTCACAGGTGCATGAAGGTTGCGGGTAACAGAAATTTTATTTAATTCTTTGGGGACATTAGTGTTTTACTTGGTGTGGGTGTGACTATTTGCATTGTGCATCACCAGCGTCCAGCAGAGAAGGAGAGGTTTCTGCTGGTGGGGTGACTCTGCAGCAGAGAAAGTGAGACCAGCATGGTGGAGGACATCCTGCCTTTTTTATGCAGCAATCTCCATCCGAATCCTAACCATCAGGTCTCCTCTGGACAGTTTTATAATCCGTTGCACCGCTGGCTTGAAGATCACGTCCATATTAAAACGCACCTCTTTGCTATACAGATCCTTTCCGCTTGACGTAATCACTGTGCGCATCGCCATTTTTTTGGGTTAAGTGGTCACAACAACCTACAGATCACCTGTAGATGAACATTGTGTTTTGTCGGTAGTCCTGTTCCTAGTTTTAAAACATTAACAATGGTATGTAAATGTTTTAATTTGTATCTTTAGTTTTTCTTTGTTACGTTACTCTGTGTGCCTTACAAGCTGCAGCCATGTATGTGCACTCACATCAAGTTAATATAAATGGCTCATTCTAGATAAGGTAAGTTTATTTGTATAGCACATTACATGTACAAGAACAGTTCTAAGAAAATAAGTTATTTTAGGAAAGAGATTAGATAACAGTGGAAACAGGTTTTAGTGATGTGATACATTTTTCTGTCATTGACCTTTGATTAAGTTACACACTTCACCTTTAAAGTGAGTAGAGGCTGCCTACAAGGAATTTATGCTGAATATACTGATGATTTTTAAACATTTCTAGGAATTTGGTTCTTTAAGACAAACAGGTTTAATGTGGTAAAAGTTAATCATGGAGCTGAGTAAAATCAGAGCATGTGGTAAAACTGCACCGCCTGCTGGCGGAAACGGGTATAACCGTAGGACTGCTGCAACAGAGTACCTAACTGCAGTTACAATGACCGACAAGGACGCCGCCATACATCCAATCCATACAGGAAGTCTCATGCGGAAGTGAGTTAAATACCGCCAAGAGTAACTATCTGCAACTTGCAAAAAGATGTGTATAGTGTAGTCGGGTGGTTAGGGTTAGGAGAAGGGTCAGGGGTAGGGTTAGATTTTAGTAAGTTACATGAAAAAGAAACTTCCGACTGGGACTTCCTGCATGGATCGGATATATGGCGACGTACGGTGACTATAGTTGGGTCCCTCTCGAAACATTTGATACACGGTACCTCATTTTCCTGCTTTCAAGACACAAATGTAAATGCGGTACTTTTCTTTTACTTTATGAGTTTATGTCTGGTATTAGCTGAAAAAAGTAAAATTTTCTGCTGCCAGTGATGGCAACGACAAGTTTATAGTGAGCAATCTATGCACTCAAATATCCACAACTCAAGTTGTAAGTTTTCCAGACTGCAGAACAACTTCATGGAACGAGGATGTGTGTCACATGTATGTGACAAGTTGTTTAAACCCAGAGGTGATGTTTGACTAAACCACGTGCTGCAGTGTTTCAGCGTATGCTACTAGGCCTGGGTGATATATCCATATATATCGTCTGGACGATAGAAAATCTACAGTTTCATATGAAGCTCTATCATAGTCGCTTCACTGCAGGATTTTACATCAAGATGCGTTGTGTGTCCATGCACGCTGCAAACAAACATGCAAGAAGATGGTGGTGGACCGTTTCAGACCAGGGTAATTCATTCTCAATGAGATGACCAGCCGACCCAAATCGAGGAGTTGAACCAAGAGTAACTTCTGTCAGATGGATGTGGTTTGGATATAGAGACCAGCTGTTTGTAAAATATGCCGGAATAAGTTCTGTTGTCTTGTCCAGGTCTTTTTATATCCAAACCACGTCCATGCGACAGAAGTAGCTTTCTTTTACAGTCATGCTCAAGATTATTAACACCCTCCAATCAAAAAAAAAGGCTAAATACACAATAGTCATTCAAATAACAAGAAACGAAAGAAACTATGAATATATGAAAGTTTACAAAATTATAATTTAGTGAAATAAAATATTGCTTTTGAATTGTGGTAAAATGTGGACCAACATACCCGTCAACAGGTGCAGACGTCTGGTCGGACGTTACAGTAAACACCTGACTGCAGTGATTTCCTCAGAATGTTGCTCAACAAAATTTTAGCTTCAGAGCCCCATCATGCTTGTTGGCTTGTTTTATTTTTTGTGTGTTTGTTTTTAATATTTCTTTTAATTCAAGTTCAGTGTCATGATTTTAATAGAATCTTTATTTATTACTTTTGTCAATTTCAACTTACTTCCCTGACAGCGACTCTTTTCCCCTCTTTAATTGGAGGGTGTCAATACTCTTGAGCATGACTGTAGGTACAAGCCAAGGTTAAAATAGTTTTGGATTTTTAATCAGTTTCAGTTTTTATTTAGTTTTGACTTTTTGATTATCAGTTCAGTTAGTTTTAGTTCGTTTTTTGAGCAGGTTTGCTAGTTTTTATTAGTTTTTATTTTTTGGGAAAATGCATAGTTTTAGTTTAGGGTTTTTTGGTTTCAGTGTTTTAGTTTTTTGGGTTGTTTTTTGTAAATTATACATATGTGACATTCAAAATCATCAGAAAGTCACTCGGAGTAAAATCAGTAGAGTTAAGTAAATAAATGAAACAGAAATAGATTTCATATCAACCCCAAAGGCTGATGTATTAAATAAATTTACAAAGACTAAAATTGATGATGTTTTTGCAATAATTTGTTTTGTTTATTTGTAAAGACACAACACAGTTTCTGTAACTTATTGTTTTATAAAAAACTTATTTCAGATAACAAAAATGTTTTTTCAATTTTAGTTTTTGTCGGTTTTAGTTAACTACGATAACCTTGGAACAAGCTCCTTGGTTTTTGTTATCCAGTACACTGGCCTGAAACACGTCCACCACCGTCTTCCTCCATGTTTGATTAGGATGGCACATCTTGACATAAATACTGCAGGAAAGCACCGAACCACGGCGTAAATGATGATGTTAACATGATCAACACGTCTTGCTTGGGAAAAAATTCTAAATAAAGAAATATTTAGCGCCTACTACCTTTATTTGTTTAGTGTATCATTTCAAACTACATTTCCATATTGCAACTTCAATATAAAAATTGTTGTTTTTAAAAACAAAAACAAACCAGAAAAATAACGCGAGGAGCTGATGCAGTGTGATGGGGAAGCAGGAGCAGGGAACGAAGTGTGTGGTGCAGGACGGACGCTCCTACGTTGCTCTGTGCAGCACAGATGCACATTTTCAGCTCAGTAACTTACTGCAGCGGCGTTTCTCCTGTGTGCGTCCGTCTGTGAACCTCCAGATGATTCTTGCGTTTAAATGATTTCCCACACGTCTCACAGATGAAATCTCTAACTCCTGCAGACACACGTTCACATGTAGTGTTAAATTCATGCTTCACTCTGTAATCACACTGCAGTGTTTCCCACAGACCCGGCGGCAGTGTGTGGTGCTCCCCTGGTTCTGGGGGAATCAGGGGTTGTGGCGTGGCGGTGGTAAGTGGAGCTGGTCATCAGGGTGTTTCTAAAGTGTGTGAAGCGGGCGGCGCTCCAACACTTCCTGAGCTGCCATATTAAACATACCCCTGCATACTGATCTGTTGTTCTTCAAAGTTGTCTGCTGGACTTGAGCGCGTGTCCCATGGTGCACTCAACGATGGCTCAGAAAAACAAGTTACTGCATGTTAATGACGGATTCAACTGTTGTAACAGCTGAAAAAGTGCGGGAGACATTTACCCTGCCTCCATCATGTCTGTGTGTGTGTGTACGAAGGAGAAAGAGCGCTATGAATGAACGGGATGATGGGATTTTTTTTACTTCCAAAGTCAAATTCGTGGTGCTTGAGTTGAATCTGTGCCACACACTGGTCTATGTGTGGAGACTCTGCACTGTGTGGTCATCTTTTATCCAGATACTCGCGTGTGGAATACCCTTTTTTTTTTTTTTTTCATTTTGATATTTACTTCCAAGCCACATGTTTTTGTTTTTATCTGCTGTATTAACTAGAGAAATTCTCTCATGTAGGAACAGTTAAGTCTGTCGATTAACACACTTATTGACAGGCCAGAGGAATCCATCGGAGCCCACCTGAATGGATGATCATGTGACGGTGCAGATGGTTTGACAGGTAGAATTTCTTCCCGCAGCCAGGATGAGGGCAGACCTTGGTCCTGCCTTTCCTGTGGACTAGATTCACGTGATTCTACACACAAACAGTTATTTTAGCCGTCTGCAGGAGGAAAGCAGGTGAAACAAGAAGAGAAGGAGGGATTATTCTACCTGAAAGCTGCTGATGGCGACGTAAACCTGACTGCAGCCTTCATACGGACAGTGGAACATCTTGAGCATCCCATCAGCCTCGATGACGGGGCCTCGCTTGCTCCTCTTTGACCTGACGCTGCAAAGACACGAACCGGGAACTGAATGTACAAAGAGGAGTGGAACCAAACTGCAACAGCAGCTGATATGAAGGGATTTAAATCTTCATCTCAGTGAGATGAGGAGAACAAACCTGCTGAGACACCTCTGCAGCTGTCTGCTGCTGCTCAGCTCCAACGTGCCAACAGCCGGCTGCAGCAGCTGCTTGTCAGTCAAACCTGCACAAAAACACACAAGTTACTCTAACACCAGTCAGACAGGTAACACATCTACACACTTAACTCATTACAAATGACTGGTGTAAACATGAATGCTCTGCAAAAAAAAAATTATATCACATTCTAAATAAATGAGAATATTTACAGATACAACTCACATAAATTACATGAGGTACATTAGATTGATATCCTGTTGGAGGCTGATTACCGGCTCACACTCTCCTTCACCACCAACATTTTCCATCCATCAAAAATCTAATGATTGAAGTCATTTGCTTCTTTGTGGCAATAGAACATTATGCAATTTTTTCTCTCCCTTTCTTTGACAATATGTACAGTCATCCTTAAAATTATTCATACCCTCCAACGGACCTGTGGGACAACAACAAATTTTGCTGGACGATATATGTCTCACATTACTGACGACATTACAGAGACCAAAATAACCACTTATGTAATGTTAATATATCATAATGATGCAAGTACAACCTTTCAAATGCAACAATTCAACTTTTATTTCACACTGTCCAGAACCAGAACTTTTAAATATCCTGAATGAATAAACAAACAAACAAACAAATAAATAAAATAAAAAAGGATTCTCAGGTTTTGTAATAAGCGTTTCCTGGCTCCTCGAAGCTAACTTGCTGATGTCTATGTCTGCATGTGTGCTTGTGGCTCCGCCTCCTTCCACAGATACAAAGATCCTGAATGACTGACAAGATGCTTCACTCCCTTCATTTTATCCAGCTAAGTCACGAACGCGTCCAGGCGCTGAGACGATGCACAGAGGGAACCCTCTTGTCATCCAGCGTGTTTGGAGGCGAGAGACGAGGAAAACAAATACAAGCATGCACATGGCGAGATATTGAGGCTGGAAAAATTATCTAGTTCATTTTCATTTATCTTGCGATTAATTGATTTATTGATTATCATCCCAGGCCTAGGTCCAGACAACTGCTGCTCACTGGAGATTTTCTCTTCTTCAGACCATTAGAGATGGAAATCCCAGTAAATACTCAGACCAACAACCATTAAATCCCCTTTCTTCCTCAATAGAAAGAGAGCGGTTCTAGGAACGCAGTTTCTATAACTACCGTCCGGAGTTTAGTTATCAGAACTACCTTTCCAGTCAGTTTGCGTTCGCACATGAGGGAGGACCTTAATAGGGACCATTGTCTGCAACAGAGACAAATTTATGCCCCAGATGATCTGATACAAAACTGAGGTTTCTCATCTCTTTCATTCAAAGCTATTATAAAGCTAGTTTAACAGCTTTCCGTCATCACGGTCATATGCATCACGTAACAGAACAGCCCCCCGTTGGAAAGCTGCCCGACTAACGTCTTGTTTACCTTTTGTTGAAGTACGCCTAGATACTTTAGTGGACGGACCAGAGTTTGTCCACTAAAGTGGCGCAGATTGTACTGACACAATTTGCAACTGTATTTGGGTTTTCCATCTCTTTTATTCATAGCCATCATAAAAGCTAACTTACCTCCAGAAAAATGCCCCCACTACAGATTCTTTTGCTAATATTGTAAAACAACTACATGTGCGAAAGCAAACTACATACTCAGTCAGACTCCAACAGGATCTAGGTGAAAAACAGTGGCAGAAATGGCCTATTTGGTCCAGGAATGAGACTGTATGCGTGGACTGAGTATTATACTTTATCTTTGGGATTAATTGATCCCCCCGGACCTTCAATGTAGGTAATTGTTCAATGTTTTTTATTTGTTCTTTGTTGTACTGTTCTTGTAGGAAAAAATGACATATAAATAAAGAGTTAAAAAAGAAAAAAAAAAAGCAAACTTATCAGCTTTCTCTCGTCTTGTTTATCTTATGTTGAAGTGCACCTGGACACCGCAGATTCTACTGCCACACTTTGCAGCTGTATTTGGGTCATTAAATTAGTATAAAATAATTGCTTTTGGACATTTCAAAATAGTTATCGATTTGGGGCGTGCACCATTGGGATTGATTTAATAATAAGTTGGTACACTCCTATTGTAGTAGTTATTGTTATTAAGATCTCGGTAAACAGTTGTAACAGCTGTGGGACTTTTTAAATATGGCGGGGCCGGAAGAAGCATGTAAGGGGCGGGGCTTGCCAGTTCTACCAATCACCAAACATCTACGTATTTCATTTCCTATGGAACCATGAAACCTGCCTCGGACCCTTTGTGTCCGAATGCGCAAAGAAACGGCCTGGTTCCCGAAAACGTTCTAGGAACTCCAAAAGGTTCCAACTACAGATGTCCTGATCCAATCACGTGATCGGAAATTGGGCCCGATCAGGGATTGGTAAAGGTAACTTTTAAAAAAAATACTTTTTAAATTATTTTAAAAAAAATTTAAAGGGGGGAAAAATAAATTTTACCTTTTTTTCTTTGAAGAGAGGAGAGGGGAAAAAAAAAAAAATAGGAGAGAGGGAAGGAGAAATAAAAGAGAAAAAAAAAAAAAAGGGGGGGGAAGGGGGGGGGAAAAGGGGGGGAAGGGGGGGGGAAAAAAATTACAATAAAAAAAAAAAAAACACAACGAACCCACACCCACAAATAATCCCCCCCTGCCCCCCCCGAGAGGCACGGGGGGGGGAAAAAAGATAACAAAGGAGCTCTGCTAAAAAACCGGGGGAAGGGGAGGGGGGGGGGAAGGGGGGGGGGGAGAAAAAAACCTCCTCGGGAGTTCCCTTTTCCCAACCCCCCAAAAAACAGAAATTAAGTGTTTCCTTTACACCGGCACGGCAGCAGCGGGCTGCCTCTCTCTTTGGCCAGAGATGCATCTCTTTTTCCTCTGCGTGGTTTTCCTGTCAGTTACGGTTTTATGACCAGCGGTTGGTTTGATTCTGCCTCAAATGAACCGCCCCGTCCTGCACACAGCTTAGTGCTGTATACAGCATCACCGGGCGGTGCAGGAGTTTAAATGTAATGCATCAGCAGCCTGTTCTTTCAGACGTATTTACAGTAAAGGCGGTTGTAGCGCTTAACTGAGCCGCTTTTAGAAAGTTTGATCCATTAATTCAAGCATACGACAATAAGTCAACATAATGTGTAACACGTGGTTCATATTTAGTGAAGCAACGCAACAATGTGCTGGTTTAATGTTAGTGGTACAGCGCGTGCATCACTGCGGGTTTGACAGCCTGCTGCTGTGTGACGTGACCCGCGAAGGAGTGACAGAAAAAAAGAAAAGAATGCTGCTTAAACTTTGTTTGCCATTACTGAACAGGGTAAAACCAAAGCACACATAACATTAGGCCTAGCTGTTGTTTCACAGTTTATCTAAAATCTAGTCTGCTGGTTTTATTTGCTGTCTAACAGATAAATAATAATTTGCTCCCAAGCTTCAGATAAACGGAGAAATAACCAAATAGTTTCCTTTGTGATTTCCACATACATGCATAAATGATCAATTCCTCATTAATTTGATGTTAGTTTGGTGTACAAATGGATGCTAAATATCTTTTCTTTTAAAAAATGTGGCTGGAAGAATGTAGGATTGATTAAAGGTGTCATAATAAAGTAAAATAAGAATAAATAAAAGGAAAAAAATATAACAAATGTGACACCTCCTAATTCCCCAGTTCCACCTTCGAGCCATTAGGATTCAGAATCAGATTAGGCTAATGTCAGACACTGTATCTGTCTTTTTCTCTTCAATATTCATTTTATTATAGAAGTATCGGCTGATCCTCAAAATCAAATGACTCGCACTCGGAATCGGGGGCAAAAAAATCCAGATCGGGACATCTGTAGTTCCTACAGTCTGAGCGCTTATTCTGATCAGTTTGAACTTCAGCAGCTTCAGATGAGTCCACAAAGTTCTAGTAAAAGCTCCTCCCACCTGTCATGGAGGCTTCATCCTCGGGCGTTCTGATTTTGGAGTCAGGTGTGCACATCTGGCTGTAGGCGGGATCCCCGATGATGGAGCAGGTGACTTCCTCCACACCTGCACCGCCCATGTTGAGCTGGATTCCTTCAGAGGCTAAAGCCTCGTAGCTGGGGCCGGTGATGATGATCAGCTGAGACAAACCGGGAAAACCAACACTCACGCTTCTGAAAACGAGCATCCGTCTTTGACAGCCTCATCTCGCCTACCTGAGAGCCCTCCAAGCTCGTCCTCTGGTCAGGAATCTCGCAGCCGGTCACCACCGTCTGCAGAGTCTGCGGGTTGAACAGCTCGCCTGGCTCTCGCTGCAGGGTGGGGGGGACCGTGAGCTCCAGCTGAGCGCCCAGAGGGACGCCGTCATTTAAACTCTGCGACAACACCGGGTCATCATCCGGCTTCTCCAGCTCGTCGGTTAAGGACGCCGTCATGCAGTCGTAATCGTGGCAAACAGACCTGACGTCCTCCTCCTCTCTGAGCTTCTCTCCCTCCCCTCCATCCTTGCCTGGCCTCGGGTCCTCTGCGGGGACGGGGTGCAGCGCTCCGGTGAGGGCGCCTGGCTGCTGCATCATCTCCATCCCCCACACAGGCTGACCCGCCGGAGCCGCATCCCTGGAGGGGCCCTCTGCGACAGACTCATGGTTTAGAGCTGCAGCTTCCTCGCTTTGTCTCTCAGCTGCTTGCTGCTCCTCACACACATTCTCTCCAACATCTGCAAAGGATGCAGATAAAAATGATAATTATCACTAAAATCTACCACAAATGAAGCTGTTAGCTTCTCAGATTTCAGGCTGCACCTCTGAACTTCCTGTGGGTCTCTTTCCGTCTCCGTCTGCTCGCCGAGCTCTTGGCCGGCAGCATCTCTGCCGTGGCTGCAGCTTCTCCATCGCTGTCCTCGGTTCCTCCCTCCTCCAGCTCAGAGTCACTCGCCTCCCTCAGAGGTGAGAAGAGGCATTGTACGAAGGAGTGGTTGGAGTCACACTGCCAGACAGCGGCGGTGGAGAAGTTGGCCTGGGGCTGCAGGGCTCTGAGCTGGGGCTCATGGGGGCAGGAGCACTTGTGCTCCTGGTACCAACAGACCAGACTCTGCAGGGTGGACACACTCTGCTTTCTACCTGTGGGAGAACAACGGTGGACAGATTAGCAAGGAAATTAACATGGATTTAACAGGGTGATGTGTTCATTGTGGTTAAATCCAAAATTTCAGATGCTTCGTCCGCCGTCGCTGCCGTCGCCTCGTTCTCTTCATGATGCTCTGGACATTTTCAACAGGAGCGGATCTGGGGCGTCATGAACAAAGAGTTGCGTGGATTTCCTACTGAAACCCGGGGTACGATCAAATCCTGAAAACGTCGTACACACAAAAGTTTTCAGATGTATGACCGTTGGAGTACCTGACGCCTCCCTGTCCACACCCCCAACATAGATATGCAAATGACATTTAAATAAGATCTGCAGCGGAGATTCTCCTCTCTGCACATCAGAAAGACAAAATATGAGCATGACAGAGAATGAAAATAAAAAAATTCACGGAGAACGAA
Source organism: Atherinomorus stipes (assembly GCA_023101725.1). Taxonomy (NCBI): domain Eukaryota; kingdom Metazoa; phylum Chordata; class Actinopteri; order Atheriniformes; family Atherinidae; genus Atherinomorus; species Atherinomorus stipes. The sequence goes on from JALJCO010008935.1 coordinate 104,551, forward strand.
CTTGAGGCAGCTTGTTTAAGTAGAAATGCGCAAAATGTGCTGTTTAGGAAGCTGCTGTCCGGCATCACACCCCAACAGAAAAGTGAATGGGAGAGTTTGTGACGCGGTCCAAGATGTGGAGACAGAGTCACGCACACAAGCCCAAATAAGAAGTGGTCCGACATCAAGAGGTGGTGGGAGTTCATGCGAGTAACTCCGGTTTTTCTCAAGGTAAATAAATGCATATTTGTGAAACGTGTGTTTATACAGTCGCCTCCTCACAGCCCGATGTCACTGGAAATACTGCATTTCTTAGCTGACACCATCTATTACCATATGAGGACATGCAGCCTTGGGAATTCCTCCTGCATTCCCTGCGTCACAGCCTCCGGGACGCAGACGTAACCGACCTGGGACCATGAAATCACCATACCGGCCGAGTCCTCCCACCTGCTGTGTTGGCATAAGTGATTACCCCAATCATCCGATAGATGTCCTCACAAATTAAGTGCATTAATAAATAAATCGGCATATAAGTGTATTTATTCGCTAGCGCATGGAGGTGCAGCTGGGGGTGTTGCGCCCCCAGTCTGGCCTCAGCTCTGCGCACAGAGACGGTCTCTGGAAACTTAAGCGTCTGACCAGCCAGTTATCATTAAATGAGTAAATCTTCTCGGCCTCTGAATACACACTCTCTGCATATCCACCATTTCAAACGGCTTCTTCCCACCAAAGCAGCTGCTGGACAGGAGTCTATATTTTGCACTACTTTGCGCTTTTATATCCACCCATAATTTCAGACGCAGGAGTTAATTGGTTATGAGGGCTGTTTGTTTGTGTTTCTGACCACATCACTCAGTCTGGGAACTGATTGTTTTCACACTCATTTCTTATCCACCTTATTCCGATGTCCTGTGAGCCCTTGCACGAAATATGCGAGCAACTTCCGGTTCGACCGGAACCGGCATTTATTTACATGCTAGATGTTCACCATTGCACGTACCAACCCTTTGTACACGAGGCCCCCGGACTCCACAACTTGTGTTTATAATGTCACACTGCTGCAAGTTATGCAAACTTTTCCATCAAGTTGTAACATGTTTATCTGTGCATCTTGATAGATCAAGTTTGGTTAGCATGGCTTGTGTGTATAACAGAGTTCAACTACAGTCGTACTCAAAATTATTCATAATTAAACAAAATAAACAAAAGGCTAAATTCACAATAGTAATTCAAATAACAAGAAACTAAAGAAATTAAAAATAAATAAAAATTTGCTAAATTATAATTAAGTGAAATAATATATTGCTTTTGGATTGTGGTTGAAAATAATAATTAGCAAAAACTCCCAAAAAAACTGTCCCAGACACATTAGAGCGCCTTTCCCATGGACAGTGGACCAACATACCTGCCAACAGGTGCAGACGTCTGACTGGACGTTACAGAAAACACCTGATTGCTTCAAAATTATGTTCAACAATATTTTAGCTTCAGAGCCTCATCATGCTTGTTTACTTGCTTTATTTTTTGTGTGTTTGATTTTAATATTTCTTTCAAACCACAATTCAAACTCAATGAAATGATTTTCATTGAGTTTTTATTCACTATTACTTTTGTCAATTTCAACTTTTTTCACTGACAGCTGATTTTTCCCAGTCTTTAATTTAAATCATTTTGAGGACGACTGTATGTTAGAAGAAAATAAAACTGTATATTTACACTCAGGAAACTGTCCAAATGTCACTTTTAAGGTTTGCGAATATTGCCAGTAAGATAGCGTGTGCAAAGTGCTGTAGTCTTACTTTTAAACATCTGCTTTTAACAAACAGATGCTTTATAAAGCCATGACACCACTTACCCTGTTTAATTTGAATACATGTAATTTAAACTTGCTTTATGCTTCAGAATTACAGTCTACTCACTTAAAAAGTACAAAATATATTTTTCCATTAAGACACTAAACTCAAACAACATCCATCTGCTAAACCGTTGAATCCTGCTCTCTTTTTAAATGTTTTTACCTTGGTTTTTTTTAATCTTCTGTTTCTATGCGGGGAGTTTGTATTACACTTTTACTATTTAACTTCTCTCTTGTGTTGTACCACTGGATTTGTACAGTGTCATTGAGGTTTTTGAAAGGCACTTTAAATAAAATGTATTATTTATCATTATTTCAGAAAATCTGCATTGAATTTAGGTCTTATCCCCAATACTGTAAAGTTGTACATTGTGCAGTTACTCTGTTCTTTAAAGGAGCTGTATCATGCTTTTCAAATGTTCCAAAAGTCAAATACAGGCATTTATAAGCTAGATATGTTCCCATCGTTACTATAGAAACTAATTTGGTGTTAAATATTAGTTTTTCGATGCATCTAATTTCCAACACGGAAGTAAGATGGCTGACTGTCCTGAACCGCGGAGCTCTCGACCAATTGCAGCATGTTTTACGCCCATTTCATGACGTCGCCCCGGAAGAGACACTTATTCTGAAGGGTCACAGAATTGTCTGTAGCACCGGCACCGGCAGCTCTCATGTGGATGTTAGTAGTAAACATTGATGGATAATTACTCCGATCGACGGGATAAAACAGACCAGCCTGTTATGGAGCTGTATGCGCTCGACCCAGAGTCTGATATGGAGTTTGAAGTATACGCAGTACCACAGAAGTACCACAGAGACCCCTGACAAGCAAGTAATTTAGCGAACAAATCATAGGCTAACAGTTAGCGCTGAGCTAAGCAGCACTCACATGGATCTTGTAAACATTGATGGATAATCGGACTCCGATCGACAAGATCAAACGGAGGAGCCTGTTATGGAGCTGTATGCGCTAGACCCAGAGTCTGATATGGAGTTTGAAGTACACGCGGCAGTACCACAGAAGTACCACAGAAACCCCTGACAAGTAAGTAAAAAATTAGGGAACAAATCATAGGCTAACAGTTAGCATTGAGCTGAGAGATGTGTTGACTCACCAGTGTTGTTGTCTGTCCATGCGCGTTTTTATAGTAGGAACTGCGTCAGGTTTCAGAAGTAATCCCAGAGAAAAAAACACTTTATTGCCTGAGATTCATGAAGTTGTCAGGAGTGAAGTTCACACACAAAGTTGAGTTTTTTTTCCCTGCTCCTGAAGTTAAAATCCAACCACTTCTGGCAAGTCGATTCATCCAGTACAACAAATAAACTCCCACGCTGAACATAACTACGCTGAACATAACTGCATTTTTCCCAACTTGCTGTCCTCTAGAGCTTTAAAAAAAGAAAAAAAAGGAAGAAATTTCTCCGGAACTCTTGATCAAACGTCTGTTAGCTGATGGCTGCTTGTCTCTGAGGAAATCTTCCTGCAGGTGTTAGTTTCTTCCTCAGAGAGTGTGTATAGGATTCTCTGAGTTTCTGTTCAACACAGGGCGTCTTGCTACGATACTGAGCGTGCGCATTTGGACTTTCGTGATTGGTGCCACGTTCATACGTAACGGGGTGGGTAGTCAGCCGTTTGCAGGGAGGTAGCGCTTGGTTTAAATATTCATGTAGATTACTCAAATATGCATGAATGAAGAAAAATAACGATTTAAATCATTTCTTGATGAGGAAATAACACACTGACATGCTGAAAAGCTCTTAAAAGTCCATTTTTCATGATAGGGCTCCTTTAAAAGACTAAATGGAACAAACTGAAGGACAGATAATGCTTTGAATTTCACATCTACATTTCACATAAAAGTCAACAAAATGAAATGAAATAAGTTTATATTTTGTTAATTGTTTGGTTCATGAATTACCAGAATGAGTTGGAGAAAATTCATCACAATTTTCCTTTAGTTGTAAAAATCTGAGATTTCAATCACGTTTATGTACATTTTTACCCCCCTTGAAACAAATATGCGCAATTCTTGTAAATGTTGATGAACAGTGAACATGAACCTCAGATTGATCCTGAAAGCAGCAACTCTTATATAAATACCTGACAAAATCTTAAGAAAACCAGGTAAAATGTCTTCACATGGGTCCTGCTACACTCTAAAAAAAGTATCTGGGCTGTTTGATATTGTGGTGGTTTGTTGACTGTTTAAGACTACGTGGCACGAGAGTAGATTACGGTGCCTACAGACAGTTTAACTCGACGTGGCATTTGATAACAGCTTACATGAAAGCAACAGCAACAATGGAAGATTACTTTAATGCAGACGTGTCTTTAACAGACTGCAAAGGACTGATGGACTCTGTAGTTCATTTGGGGCATTTCTCAGCAGAGGGAAACAGGAAGTGACTACAAATCAGTGTAGGAGGCGGACCTTAAACCACTGCTTTAAAACACCAGGAAACCAGGAAATCAGGACGGGGAAGGAAGACTGTACACACGCGTGGAGGAGTAGACAGCTGAAGATAAACTTGACCTCCGGGCACAGAAGCGGAGTCTGATTTACACAGCTCACTACGGTTTATCACTAAGTTATCTTGTAATAAACGTGTAACCTTCAGCAACGCTCCTGTGATCATTTGCTGCCTCCTCCGGTTCTCTCGCTTGAGAGATAACAAGGTGGCCAGCAGAGAGCCTGCTTAAAAACATCATGCAGCTGAATCAACCGTACTGAAAAGGTCTGTACTCTGACTTATAAGACAACATTAACTTCTCTCATAATATGCCAAATGAACACCACTTCTGATCAGATGGCAAAGGTGTTGCGCCACGACAATATAAAAGACTTCTTTACATTGATCTAACTTAATTATATTGGTTTGTTGATTAAATCTTATTTTTCTAGTCAAATCAATTTTTTTAAAAAACCACTCTCTCTGATCTAATTTAAATTTATCCTTTCACTCAAAGTAAATTCATTAAGTTGTTTCAGCTTTAGCACACATGAACAACAAAGGGGTTGGGCTATTTTCAAAACTCAACATATCTGAATCACAAAGGCTCATGGGAAAAGCAAATTCAATGGGAATTTAACCTTTTATGATTGTCATCCTATAAATTTGAGTTATGTGCTTTGCTGCCTTTGTTATGTTCACATTCAGAGGACGTCGTTGAGAAATTCTGCTCAGTTTGGGCTTTAAAGGGGAAGTTCAGGATTTTTGACATAGGGCCTCATTTACAAGTGAGCCAGAATACTACTGATCACTGAAGACGGTTTCAACATATTTCATCCCGTTATTCTAGTTCCAGTGGGTCGCCGATGCTAATGCTAGTGCAAGTCAATAGGAATCTGCTAGCCTGTCATTAATAACAATCTTATCCACTCCACAGAACATCCGAGGCAAATCATTTATAACTTCAGCGTATCTGTGTTAATGCCGTGTTAACAGAATAATGTTACTAATAAAACTAACCTGCATTTCGTTGCATTTTGATTGTTGCTGCTGAGAAACTTTACAAAGTTTTACTTCCTGTATTTGGCAGCAGAGTGATGTCATCTGCTGCTACATGCATGAAGGAATCTGATTACACAAATCTACAGTCAGAACTATGACCGTTTCTGAAAGGCATGGGGATATGTTGCATTTTGAAGATGATTTTGAACTTTTTTCATCAAACTAACTGTCACCATGACTCTATGAACCAAATACACTGGCAAAGGTAGTAAGCTGGTAAGAAACTAGTTCCTCAATATGAAATGCAAAATTTATCATACAAGGTTAGTTTTACTAGTTTAACACATGAGTTTACTAGTTTAACACAGCATTTACACAGATAAGCTTGCTGATTTGCCTCGGATCTTCTGTGGAGTGGATAAGATTGTTATTAATGACAGGCTAGCAGATTCCTATTGACTTCCACTAGCATTAGCATCAGCGACCTCCTGGAACTAGAATAACGGGATGAAATATGTTGAAACTGTCTTCAGTGATAACTAGTATTTTGGCTCACTTGTAAATGAGGCCCTATGTCAAAAATCCTGAACTTCCCCTTTAAGTTGCACCATGAGTGTGAAGGACTGTTCAAGGAGAAAAACTCGCCACCATATTTAACGATTACAATGTCAAAGATGGAAGTAGGGATGTAATGGTATGAAAATTTAATATCACGGTTATTCTGACCAAAATGATCACGGTTATCATTATTATCGCGGTATTATTGAAATACCCCACCAGCATCTCTAAAAATATCCAAAATGGGTCTAGACGTGGGCTTTTTCTTTTTCAAAGGGGGAAAATCTCCACAGCACTGTCCATGTGGGTGCCTTTGTTACATTCCACCATGTTTTCATAAATAAAGTCATCCAAACTGGGACTGTTGATGCTTTTCCAGGCAATGAGTAGCATCATAGAGAGTTTTTCAAAGTGCAGTAATGAGTCACGGTTTTAACGATAATTAAAATTTGACACGGTATTACTAATCATTGGGAATTTTATCACGATTAACCATTTTATTGGTAATCGTAACATCCCTAGATGGAAGCAACATCTCCTTCTTATAATATGTGTTGCTCTCCTATCAGACTGTGGATTTAAAGGTATAGTCCGAAAATCTCCCCGTAAAAAATAAATGTTAGACTTGAGGAAGTGAAATCCGTCTAAAAACCCACCTTTGGGCCTCTACTCCCGTGTGGAGGTGCGCTTGAACGCAACTCTCCCTCCCCCTGCCTGTAATTCACTCTTTTGTATTGTTCTGGTCCTGTCGGGACGTTTCTGGGTGGAGATTTCTGTTTATATCGGCAGCCAATGACAGAGCTAAGAGCATGATGCTGTGTAGAAATAAGCTCATGATTGGAGCAGACGCCAGTCACTCGAACTCTCAAAGGAAAAAAAAAAAGAAAGAAAGGAAACACCGTGGATGCGCCAAAGAAAAGGTACGAGCTTCAGATAATGCGCTTTGGAAAACCAGGTTAATCATAGTTTGGCTTGTACCTGCTTCTAAGCTCTGAAGGAGAAGCTTAAAGTTGAATAGGCTAGCTAGAACGAGGCGGCCATTAGCCTGAGAGGGAGGAGCGCTAAGTTTGAATACTGTAGTTTGCAAACAGAAATGCTGGAGAGGCTTCGGACTCTACCTTTAAGCCCGACATACACTGTGCGATTTTTGAGCCGATTTTCAAGTTGTGTGACAGGTTTGGTGATCGGGCTGACTCTTGGCCAAATTGTGTGTTGTGTCGTGCAGTATACTAGGGGGTCACGAGAGGCGATTGGCACCTCACGACGAGCTCACGATCAGAAATCGTGAGTCACAAGAAAATCAAACCTGTTGATATTTTGGTCGTGGCTCGTGAGTGAATCGCATGTTGAAGCGGCGCCACGACCAGACTAAGAACTCTTTCCTCTGAGATTTTCACATTTCGCATCCGCAAAACAAAAACTGAAGTACACCAGAGGCAGCATGGCAACCCGGCGTGTCATTTGGATGGAGTTCTCGTTGAAGAACCAGCAGACTGTACAGCCCACGTCTGCTCAGACAATTCCTCGTCCACACGCGACGTCGTTGCCTTTTATTTTTGGCGAATTCTTCACAAAGAAGAGCGCAAATCGCCAAGGCAGCGCAGTTTTTTTGGTGATAGCATACTGTTGCTGCTGCTGTTGTTGTTGCTGTTATTTTCTTCTTCTTCTTCTTCTCCATTTTCTTCTTCTTCTACCACTGGCTGTATTCATTGCGTTGCATGTCGGGATTCTTCAAGACCCCAACGTGTCTTTGAGGACGCACAGTGTGAGTAGTCAGATCGCATCCGAGCGTTGGTTCGTACACTATGACAACAGACATCACAAGCTGTGAACTTTTAAACTCTGCGACTAATTCGCACAATTTGAGTTGGAGCTGCGAGCAACGATTGAAAAAAATCGCACAGTGTGTCCCATGCCTTACTCTGATGCATACTTTAACTGAGTAAGCATGCATTAAGAGCAAAAGAATAACGCAGCAAAGCAAGTTGTTCAAAATCACAGCATCATATTAATGGAACATATTTGATTAAGTCTATTAAGTTGACCCAAATAAAAAATTTCAATTTTTATTTACTAAATAAAAATAAGTTGAATAGAATCAAAAATAACAATTTCAATCAACTGAATTTTATTTAGTTCACTCAACTTACATTTATCAGATGTGACCAACTGAAGAAATATTTAAGTTGGTTCAATGATTTCTTTAAAAAGAATTATGTGCATTATCATCGTAATTAAATATACAACTAACTAAACTACTTCAAAATAACATGGTAAAGTCAGTTGTCTTAACATATTTTTTGAGTTCCCAACTTAAAAACGTATGATAATCGTTATCAAGTACGCTGGACTTAAGATAATCTTTGACTAAAGAGGGAAAGCTAATTACTCCAATGCAATATTGTTTGTTGGTTCAACACAATTTCAAATTAAGTTGTCGTAACTAAGAAAGACTAATGGAAACTCATTCCGCTTATCCAGTTCAGGGTCGCGGGGGTTGCTGGAGCCTATCCCAGCTATTATCAGGCATGAGGCGGGGTACAGGTCGCCAGTCTGTCCCAGGGCCAACACAGAGAGACAGACAACCGTTCACACTCACATTTATTCCTAGTGACAATTTAGAGTGATCAATTAATCTAACATGCATGTCTTTGGACGGTTTGAGGAAGCCGGAGTTCCCGGAAAAGCCGGAGTTCTCCACGCATACACGGGGAGAACATGCAAACTCCACACAGGAAGGCCACTGTTGGAATTGCTCGAACCCCCAGTCGGGAATCGAACCAGCGACCTTCTTACTGTGAGACTGCTGTGCTAACCACCACGCCACCATGCAGCCCAACTTATGGAAACCGTTGCATTGATTTTTTGTTGTTGAGGCTACACATTTCTTTTTAGGGTGTAGGTCAATAAGGACAATGTTCCTGCTTTGTAAAAGCAGCACTCACCTCTTTTCTGTTTTCCTGAGACCTCGTGTGCAGGTTTCTTTCTGTAATGCAGAAAAACACCATTTATGATGACATGTTAGACATTTAACTGTGCACGGCAGGGAAATAAGTTCATATAAAACACAGCTGTCAAAGACACTGACTCGTTTCTTTGATGCACCACATATGCACACCCCCTCTAATGCACAACATGGGTCAAAAATGACCCGCATTCATTTCTGTGCTTATTTTATGCTGGCTGAGTTTTTTATGCTTGTATCTTTTGAAATCAGTTTATTTCAGGATTAAATGTGCCAAGTATTCTTTAAATATCCTGTTTTTGATGACCACAAATCATTATTTCTTTTTACTTTTATGCTCTATAAGCAAAAGTAGTTTTTATATCACTATATCGTGTTTACATGCATGGGTCTAAACTGCAAGTGTGATCTAAAATGAAACAATTTAATACTATGATGAATTTTTTCCAGTCATTATGTGACAGCTGAGTGGAACCAAACAAATTTGTATATAACATATGTAACATGTTTATAATATCACATACACACAGAAAATACAGCTATTGAACTGAACTGTATCTGTAGTTTAACAACTGTGGTGAAAAATTACCTAACAAATTTACATTTATCTGAACACATAACTGGAGCACAAACTGCAATCATAAGTTTGTTTGTTTTTTAATTTAAATTGAGTAATTTATAAATATGATTGTAATGATAATATTGTTATAGTAAAGACCACACCACCAAGACCAAGACATGACTGAGACCAGGAACCGAGACAAGACTGGGTAATGTCTTGGTCTCAGTCGTTTTGGTCTCAGTACAACACTAAATTACAATTATAGTAATAACTTGCATCTTTCTGACAAGGATGTAGGATACTCAGTCTCGCGGTAACCTAAATTTAATCAAATATTATGTAGTTATCTTTTACAACTGTCATCAAATAATCTCAAAAGTAACATCTGAACAATGGGAAAACAATATTTACATGTACTAGATGTAAAAAGAGCTGTGCTGAGCTCATCTCACCGTTCATGTCTCAGAGTTTATTGTCAAATAGTAGCCTAATGTAAACATGTGTGTGTGTAAACATGATGTATACAACAGCTATATAATGTAAGAAAGAAAAGATTTGTTTTAAACAAAAATATAATATTTGCTGCACAACTGGAAGATTAAATGATAAATTAAGTTCCTTTCAATGACATATCATTGCAACACACATTAAAATACATAGAAAATGAATACGGGTCATTTTTGACCCACGTTGTGCATTAGCGGGGTAGTGACCAAAACCCCGCAAAAGCATAAAAAGTAAATGATAACATAAGAGTGTTTTATAATCAAAAACAAGTTAATTAAGGAATACCTTGAATGCTGAATGATTAAATTAATTTACTCCAAAGTTACGTAAAAGAAGAACTCATCCGGGTCACTTTTGACCAAAGGGTCAAAGACATAATGTTAATTTCTCACCCGCAGTACTTCTGCTGGTATTTGTCTCCGTATGTGGAGTTGAGGAGGATGAGGTACTCCGCCAGCCCCGCATCACTCAGGCTGGTCCGTCTGCGCAGCTCGCTCCACAGTCTGTGCGCCTCTCCGAGGTACACCCTCCTAACATCGTACTTCTTCCGGGACTCTAGGCGCCTCTGCGCCCGGTCGGAGTCCGTTAGCCTCGGACGTCCCCTGCAACGCCTCAAAACACCGTGGTCCCCGGCTTGGTTTGCATCCAGGGGACTGTCAGCCGGGCGATGCGCCATCTTGGCATTAACAGCTGATGTGATTAACCAGCACCGGATGTTGTATGGAGCCTCACCGGAAGCGGTGATAAAAATGTGTGTTTGACTGACAGCGAGTTTGTCAACCGAACAGAAGCACATTAGGACTTATTTGTACACCAAAAAAGATCATGTAGACTAAAATTCCGCAAGAGAAATCTGCATTAAGTGGACAAGATCCGCAGCGGAACGTTAGTCTTCTGTTCTATTTTTCAGTCGGACCGCAACAGTAAGGACACTAATACGCTAAACGTAAACAAACGCGGGAAGCTTGAGCTTGTTCAGTCCTCAGACATCATTATTGAGGATGGCGGATATTTTAACGCTGGTGTTCAGGACATTTATGTCGCAGAAGGACGCGGCGGTCAGTCCTCCGCCTGCAGGACCCCGCAGCAGCACCCTGATGGTGGGGAACCAGCGCGTCAGCCGCTCCTTGCTGCTGCTCTCCGCCGTCACCGCCGCCTCGGAGATGGGGATAAAAGTGGTGTTTTACGCCCAAGCACAGATCCAGAGCCTCCCGGTGTCTCTGCAGAGGTGTGTCCCCAGTCTGAGCCCCGAGAGCCTAAAGGTGCGGTTGACTTTACCCCCAAACAGTGCTGGTTGTTGTTTCTAATGAGTTCAGGCTAGGGATGGGCGATACCGACATTTTTCATGTCGATACGATACCAGTAGTTTGTGCTACTTTAAAAAAAAAAAAAAAAAATCGATACTGATACTTTTGGTCCCTTTAAAGAAAACACGATTGTACAGTTTGCATTACCAACTGGAAGGCAAGGGCAATATTAAATATAAGTTAAGCTTGAGAACAGAAGTACTGGGAAAAAATTATTTTAAAACCATAGTAAATTGTATTGATAAAGAAAGTAAACAAAAATAAGATTTAAAACTTTAGGGATGCACAATATAATCAGCCCCTTATCGGTATCGGCCTATATCGAGCTTACAACTGAGTACTGGACATCTGCCACCCCACTGATATTTAACCGATATTTAACGTATCAGCCTGCTGTTTCTAAAGTAAAAAAAAAAAAAAAAAACTTTTTTAAAAGCTTATTTTTTTACAGACTAAAACTTTTAAAGACTAGAAGTGGAGAAATGTCAATACACTGAAATATTGCAATACTTTCATACTGATATATTGACATTTAAAAATGCAGTATCGATCTATTTTACAAATGAAATCTTGTGATATTTCAGTGTTCTGTCACGAAATCTCACGAGAATTTACAAAGATTAAACGATTTTTCATATGTCGATATCATATCGACATTTACATAACACAGTAACGATCCACTTACTAATGAAATCTTGCGATATTTCAGCATTCTGTTACAAAATCTAACGAGAATTCACAAAAATTTGGCGATTTTTCATATGCTGATATCATATTGACATTTACAAACAGGGTATCGATCTATGTTAACGAAATCTTACAATATTTTATCTTTCTGTTATGAGATCTCACGAGAATTTACAAAATATAAGATTTTCTAACAGAACAATGAAATCTCGCGAGATTTGTAAGTAAAATAGATTAATACCGCGTTTTCAGATATCGATTTATTAGCATATGAAAATATTGCGATATTTCAGTGTATCAATATTTTTTCCCACCCCTATCTTTCAAAGTGTTTGAAACATATAACAAAACTGCTATTTGCAATGACTGCTTAATTTTTTTTAAGCTTTAATATCTGTATCGACCACATGAGTTTTAAAATATCAGTGTATCGGATATCCCAATAACCCAAAAGTGCATTTTCAGTTTTCAGCCAAAAGACATAAATCGCCGAAACAACATGGCCAAAACTTGTGATGACGCGGCAAACAGCACACGTGCACTTTGTGTTTTTAAGTGAGAACATTTTTAACACGTTCTCACATTTGAATATGTAAACATATTTTAATTTCAGTTTTTCAGCAGCCAGTAAGTTCTAAGCCTGTATATTATTTGTTGTAGTTGTCCTACAGAGAAAAATTTAAAAGGCTTTAATAATGACTTAACCCTTATTTTGTTTCCCTGCTCCAACACCCCTAATTAAAAAGAAATGGATCCAGCTGATCAAGTTCTGCTCAGTGACTCATTAAATCAGGTTTTTTGAAACCAGAAAACACTAAAAAACCTGCAGGACCAAACTCACCAGCCCCTGACATGAGACAGTATAAGGAAACCCTTTGAAAATCACCACTGCAAGACATTTCTCATAAAAGTGTTTGTTTAGAAGCGTTCCTGCATTTTGGCTTAGTTTTTTTGTGAAATAAATTTGAGCACAGTGTAATATGTCTTGTCACTCAGTTGAGTTGCATTAAGCTAATTTCAACACCGGGCCAGGAACATTTTTTGTGTCATATCAGTAGAAAAAAATAGAAATGATAGAAAAGTCTGTTTGCCCTGGCTATATATTTTATGACTGTAGATGATTTATTATAATGTCAAACATAAGCTCCTCTTAGGGTGTTCGATTATGGGAAAAAATTATTATTAGGGATGCGATATATTGGAATTTTGGCCAATATCCGATATGCCGATATTTTAAAACTCGTGGTCGATATCAATGCCGATATTAAAGCTGAAAAAAAATAAGCAGTCATATCAAACAGCAGTTTTGTTATTTGTTTCCGACACTTTGATAAATAGGGGTATGGAAAATATCGATATACTGAATATTGCAATATTTTCATATGCCGATATCCAATCAATATTTAAAAACTCTGTATCTTTTCTTACAAAATCTCACAATATTTCATGAATTCTCAAGAAATTTCGTAACAGAACAATGAAATATTCTGATATTTCGTTACTTAAAAAGACCCCTAGTCTTCAGAAGTTTTAAAGTCTGTAAAAAAAAAGAAGTTTTTGAAGAATCATTCAAATGATATTTTTTTTTAGTTACACAATGTATTTGTTTAGCATTTCTCTCTTTTTCAAAAACACTTTTACTGGGCTTCTCCCTTGTTAAGCCCAGCAGTATGGTATGGAATGCTGTTATAGACAAATATGTAATTAATGAAATAAAATGAATAAACAGGATATCAAGTAGAGCCTTGTGTTCATAAAGCTCCGCTTGGTAAAGCAAAACTGTTCAACACAATAAATCACAATCAGATTTCCATTCTGCTTGCTATGATGCTGGACAGGACAAGTAAGAAGAAAGAAAAAAAAACAAAACACTATTGATAATTTCTGCAAAGTGTTAAAATTGAAAATAAATATCAACTACAAATATGTACCTTACAGCTGGTTTGCCATGTATAAAACATTAAATGAATAAAATAAATATACTTTAAACATCAGATAAATGCAAAAAACAGAAAAAAAGAAATGTATCCAAAATAAACTATGCAGCTGTTCTGAAATTTCTCTGTTTGAAGAGTAAAATAAATAATCTTATTTATATATATTCCAAAGCAAACTTTGTTAATCTTTAGTGCAATGCTAGAACATTCCAAATCAAACATGGTGTTAATGACACCCGACAAATTGCGAGGATGAAAGACACTGAAATTAACTTCTTAAGAATAACCTTCAAAATGCTTTAAACAAAGTGGCAAATGCATCGTCTCAGCTCGATTATGAGTTTTGAGATCGTATAACATGAAAATTTAAATCATGATCAAATTTTGATTAACCGCCCTGTAACTCCTTTATTTCATGGCTTACACAGAAACGTCTGATTTTTTAATTTTTTGGGAAGATTACTGTAATTAGTAAGGCTGGGGAAAAATATCGATACACTGAAATATTGCGATATTTTAATATGCAGATTTCATATTGATATTTAAAAACACAATATTGATCGATTTTTCCAACGAAATCTTGTTGAGATTTTGTAAGAAAACCGTGAAATCTCGCAAGATTTCGTAAGAGAACGATGAAATCTCGCAAGATTTCGTTAGTAAAATAGATTGATACCGTGCTTTTAAATATCGTTATATCAGCATGTGAAAATATCGTGATATTTCAGTGTATCGATATTTTCCCCACCCCTAGTAATTGTCAACTATAAACTATAATGTTGTCTTGAACTATTTTCTTTCCGTCTACTTTGTTGTTTAGAAAATCACGTTTTCCTATCCCCGGACTCTGGACGAGCTGCTGCAGCAGGTTGCCAGCCTGCACGAGTCCCCAGTTCCTCCCTCACTCATCATCATCGACAGGCTGGAGGGCTTTCTACGCGGCCCCGCGGGTGGCAGCCATGCTGGCTATCACGCAGGTGAGCAGTCCTCTGCAGCGCACCTGGCCGCGCTGCTTTGCGACACCGCGGCGTTTCTCACGCAGCTCCTGGATCATCGAGGGTCGAGTTCAGGCCCCTGCCGAGTCATCGCCTCCTTCCTGCCAGAGACGGACTCGGATCGCGACAGTTCCTCTGCTACAGATCCCATTCTGGACGTGCTGGACCGCTACTTCCAGGTCCGCTGTACTCTGGAGGAGAACAGAGGCTACGAAGCTGCAGCGGCCGCAGCAGAAGAAGTGTGGCACGTTTATCTCTCTGGACGAGGAATCACAGAGGCCTCTTTCACTCAGGACCGTGACAAGCCAAGTTTAGCTCAGGAGTTGCAGCTCTTCATTTTTCCTGATGGTTTAATGGAGTTTAAGTTAGTCTGAGGATTAATAGAAACAGCTTTAACTCTTTTATTAAATCTGATGTGATAAAACCTTAAAGATTATATTAAAGATTATCCCAACAGTTCTAGCGCAGCAACATTTAATGAGCCTGTTTTTCTTGTGTGTTTTTTAACTTTATGTAAAAATGTTTTATATTGACCACATGGATGAAATCTTGTAAATACTTAGGATTTGTCTTTAACTGAATGATATTTTTCAAAAGACAAGAATGTTTTTGTGAAATACTAGAAATCAGAAAACCTGAAAATAAATTGCATATTAACATGAATTTTTATTTAGTCTTTCTCTGTCATTGCTTGTTAAATGCCAACTTTCATTTTAAACATATGTAGAAGCTCTTGTAGCATCTAAGGTCCACATTAAACATTGCCAATGCAAAATTGTACAAATACTAGTCAAATGTCACATATTATCACATATCTCATATACGTAATATCACATACTCAAATATCTAATCAGCCAGTCACATAGCAACAAAAAACTAATACATTTAAGAAATTATAATTTAATAAAACAGAATATTGCTTTTGAATTGTAGTTGAAAAACAAATTAGAGCACCTTGCTCATGAACAGTGGACCAACATACCTGTCAACAGGTGCAGACGTCTGATTGGACATGATTGTTTCAAAGTGGTTTTCATCAAAATGTTAGCACAGGAGCCCCATCATGTTTGTTTTATTTTTTATTTTTGATATTTCTTTTTAACCACAATTTAAAATCACTGATTTTTATAGAATTTTTTTTTTTTTTTTTTTTTTTTTTATCGGAACATACTTCAATGATCTTGAGAATATATATATATATAAATGTATATATATTAGAGCCCGACCGATATGGGATTTTTGAGGCCGATTCCAATACCGATATTGGGGGCTTTAAAAAATCCGATATCTGATATATTGGCCGATATCGGCCGAGATATATCAGCCAGGATATTAAAAAATGAACATGGACACATAGGACATACATACTGTCTAACTGTAGTCCAACTTAAATTCTTATAATGACCAAAATATGATTCAACACTAAGAATCAGAACACTGTGAGGATGTTTTAGGTGTTGACACAGATTTGTTGTGTTTTCTGCCTTACTGGTGCTGCAGCCCAGGTTAACGTTCACACTGCAGATGTTGCATCCAACACCTGTTGAATCTTTGTGAAGTGGCTCCACACCTTACTCTTTTCCTCTTCCTGGGAATGAATATATATACATTAAGTGTATTTTAGTAATTAGATTTCAATACTATAGATGACCATTTCAAAATGAAAACAAGTTGCTGCAAACAGCTTACAGTGATAACACACAGACTAATAGAAGGTGTTTTATAAATTATATATTTTTAAAGACTCATTCACTAAAAAACCTTAGAAATATAAATTTTTCATCTTTAAGCTTCAAAAAGTTCCATCTTCCACTTAACACAAGGGACTAAACTATATTTAAGAGCAATGTTGCAGCTTTTAAAACATCTAAACAGAATTACAAATAAATACATTAGTTGGAGCCTTTTAATTAGTTTAATGAAAACTTAAGCTTCTGAATTTATGAGTCCCAGTAAAACCTGCATGGCATGAAGTGTAGAGGGACAATATAATAATTTTATATTAGATAACAGGAGATGGAAGTTAACAGTTGCATTTATCTCGTTTGTGTCACAAAGAGGCGACTTACACAGCGTTTACTGCTGTATAACAGTAACATTAGCTAATAATAGAGATGGAGTTAGCAGCTGCATCTTTGTTTATTTCACAAAGGGGCAGCTAGCTCAGTTAAAATGCTAATGTGCTAGCTAAAACTAGCGCATTTAAAACTCGCCTGCTCTCCTTAATGCGCTCTAACAGCGTTTCCACGAGGACGTTTGTTGTCACGGAGCACTAAAGCTTAGTTTTATATAGTTTTAGAAAGTCACAGCTTACCAGGGGTTAACTAAACGTCTGCATCGGTCTGCTCTCCTCTCTGCCTGCGTAGCGTGTGTGCTACAGGGAGCACACACGCTCCCTGTATATATATATATATATATATATATATATATATATATATATATATATATATATATTCAGTCCTCCTCAAAATTATTCATACCCTCAAATAAAAGAAAAGGCTAAATTCACTATAGTAATTCCAATAACGAGTAATAAACTAATAATAAATAAAAATTTACAAAATTATAATTTAGTGACAGAAGTTATTGCTGTTGAATTGTAGCTGAATTGTGGTTGAAAATAATAATTTTAAAAAAGCAGCCAAACAAAACTGTCCCAGACACATAAGTGCATCTTTCCCATGAACAGTGGACCAACATACCTGTCAACAGGTGTTGAAGTCTGATTGAACATTAGAGAAAACGCCTGATTGCAGTGGTTGTCTCAAAGTGATGCTCAATAAAATTTTGCACCGCAAAAATTCAAATCTTAACAAGTATATTTTTCCAATTTCTAATTGAAATATGTCATCACACTCAAACGACAACATTACCTGAAGATAAACATCTCAGTAAGATAAAGAAACTTGTTTTAAGACAAATGCATTTTATTTCATGAAATCTTGTCAAGAAAATTTCATTTGTTCCATTGGCAGATTTTTTTTTCTTATAAAAGCAAAAATCTTGACCATCATTAAGATAAGTAAAAAAAAAAAAAAAGATTATTTGGCTTGTAATAAGCAAAATTGATAGAACAAGCAACGTTTTCTCGATAAGATTTCTTGAAATAAATTGCATTGCCTTAAAACAAGATCTTATGTCTCACTGAAATGTTTCTCGTTAGGTAAATTTGTCTTGAGTGTAATAAGATATTTTGACCAGAAATTAGAAAAATTTACTTGGCAAGATTTCAGTTTTTGCAGTGATAGCTTCGGAGTCCCATCATGCTTGTTTACTTGTTTTATTTTTGTGTTTGTTTTCAATATTTCTTTTGAACCACAATTCAAAATCAATGTCATGATTTTAAAGGAATTTTTATTTATTATTATTTTTGTCAACTTCTTTTTAACTGACAGCTTATTTTTTCCGTCTTTAATTGGAGAGTATGGATCATTTTGAGGGCAACTATATATAAAAGTATACTAGTAGACAAGAATTGGGATGTTTGGCTTTTCGTCTGATCTCAGAATGAACTGTAAATGCACTATAAACACTTAAACTTCTGAATGGACCCATGTATGACTTTTTAATGTCTAAGTATTTATTGCACATCATTCTGCTCTGTCACAAGATTACTAACCACATAAAACCTAAAAAAGGTGTCTGAACCATGAATCAACCACTTAAATATCTGCTTTAATGACAACTTGTGTTTAAACAGTCATTTCCATCAAGCTGTTCACGTCATTCACATCACCTTACACAGGACAACTTATCGAGAAAAAAAATTGAGTGGTGGACATCGAAGCTGCAAGTATTTCCTGATTGAGAAAAATGGAGTTTAAAAAACGCACAGCATGACAACTCATTTATTTGTGGCACTAAATAGTGCATTAATCCTCCGGTGAAATAATAATCATGTATTTATTATGCATGTATCTACAAAAACAATTAAAACAAAGACAAACTGCATCATACTATTTATTTATTTTTATTATTATTCTGCTTTTATGTTGGAGGAAATACAAATTATACTTATCGTTCCAGCAATGTCACAGTCACCATTTGAGTGTGATAAAGATAAGACATATGAAAATATATGTAGAAAATATATTTAGCTTAACAAGAAAAGGCTATAGTGGGAAAAAACAGCAGTAAACAAGCAAATAGTTATGCTGTAAATTGTTGTCTTTTAATAAAACATTGCCTTCAAAAAGTTTATAGATAGAACACCTGTAATTTTACTTATGACAATTATCTAACTTCACAATAGTAAAAAGCCATGAAAAAGATATGATTCGGCTAAATATCAACATGGCACTTAGCTTAAATGTTTTTGCATTGAAATACCACACATGCTGCGCTTTATAGATGGCAGTATTACCTTTACAAAAGAAAATATAAACTCTTCAGCGTGACAAGAAACAGCTACAGTCACAATAAACTTAAATTTACCTCAAAGCCTTGCTGAACAGACTACAGTAATAATAATTACATGAGATTCTGACGCAAAAGAAACACAACTAACTGGTTTAATCTAAAGCAACTGTGACAAAACTTTAAAATAATTATATACAAATACAGTGTGATTCAGATTTGTAACTGACATTGGCATAACTTGCGAGGTGGGGGCTGAAATTTAAAGGTTTTATCAGAATGTATTTTAGAGTCAACAAATCCCCTGAAGCCTTGGTAAACAACCCGATGTTAGTATGCTAACACATAAGTAAGATTGTACATAAAGCACATGCAGAGTGACAAACAACAATGCTAATGCATTGTTATCATTAGCATGTTAGCACAGATAGCTAATAGCAATATAACAGCAATAGCACTATAATTTTAGTTCTTTTTTTTTTTTTTTTTTTACAAACTTATGGCAGAACAAAAATTAGCCTAGCTATAATATCAAGATGTGTGGATACACAATATATTTGTGATAGCTGTGTTGGTTTTCAGCTTTGTAAAGGAATTTGTTTATATAAGAAGATAGGAACTGGAGCTTTTTGTTTGTTCCATTAATAGTCTCACATTTCAGGGTGTCTACTGTATACTTAAACTTAATAGCCATTTTGTCATATCCTGAAAATTAGAGCACGCTTAGCTCAATAGTGACTGAATTAATTACTCTGACTCATTAAGACATACTTCAACTATGATAATTCAAATATTTTGTCTACCATTAAAAGATTTCCTCAGCATTTTATGCATCTAACAATAACTGACCCTTGGATCTTAACATCTAAACCAAATGTTAGCATGCTAACATAATTAAATAAGATTGTGCGTAAGACTATTATAGCGTTTCAATCATTAGCATTGTCACTGTAAACATGTTAGCATGCTAACACTAGTTATAATCTAAATTTGCAACAGTTTCAGTTTTGTTTTTTGTTAATTTTTTAAAACAAATTAACAGGCAAAAAGAATTTAGCTACTAGTGAGTTCTGGGAATGTGGCATATTTTTTTTTTATATGTTTGTTGGTTTCCAGCTTTGTAAAGGAATTTTTGACAAGAGGAAAACAATATGAACAGAAACACAAGAGTCTCACATTTCAGGATGTCTACTGTATATTTTAACTTCACAGCCTTTTGGTCATATGCTCAAAGTTAGAGCACGCTTAGCTCAATAGTGACTGAATAAATTACTCTTTATGAAGACATACTTCAAATATGCTAATTAAATATTTGTCTATCACAAAAAGATTTCCTCTGTACTCTATATGCATCTAATAGGTTAATATGTTCATTAAACTGAGCTTGAACCAAATGTCAGCATGCTAATAATTAAGTAAGCTTGTGCATAAGGCTAATATAGCACTACAATCATTAGCATTGTCATTGAAAAAACGTTAGCATGCTAATACTAGTCATAAGTTAAATTTGCAACAGTTTCGGTTTTGTTTTTTTATTCATTTTTAACAAATTAGCATAAAAAATACTTAGCTACTACTGAAGTGTTAGGCTATGTAGCATATTTATGATGTTTTTTTCTTTGTAAAGGAATTTGTTGACATTAGGCAAAAAAAATACAAGCATTTCTGTGACAGTCTTGGATTTCAGGATGTCTACTGTATATTTTTCTCATAGCCATTTTGTCCGTTAAGCTAAAAATAAGGGCACACCCTGCTCAAATATGAATACATCCCTGTGGAAACGCTCAAAAAGTTTGTTCAATTAATAATTCATAAAATCTGCAAGATACAATATTTATGAGACAGCATGCAGGCTTCTATGTTGTGTAAGTCACAGCTGTTATTTTCTATGTATGTAGTGTCCTGTACAGATACATCCAGCGGACCCTTCTCTCCGAGTCCTTCAGCTTACGCATTGGTATTAGTCAGCTCCTTAGCTCTTTAGACAGTAGATGAGAGGCCTCGTTGCCTGTGTGGAAATCCAAATCGCTCCACCTCATGTCCTTTAGGTCTTATCCCGGTGCAGCCCATGGACTTCAGCTGCCTCTCATCCATCATCATTAACAGGGTACTGCCTCACCAGGAAGGGTCTTCTATGAGCAGGGATCTCATTTTTGTACTCGTTGGCATAGAAAACCACTTTTCCGATGTCATCGACTCTGCTCATTGGGCTGTAATCCATAGAGACCCCAGAGTCAGCCACCGCCATGTAGGTGTATCCAGAGTCTTTCGATGTACTGGCAAGGTTTGGATATTCAAAGCTGGATTGGGAGGAAAGACGTCCGGACCCAGAGCTATGCTGCACGGATCCCAGATCAGAGTGGGACTCGCACAATGCTGTCTTTCTAGAAGCAAAGAAGACCTCAAGGGGTAAGGCTTCCTCGAGAGTGTCGTCCAATTGCTCATCTTCACTGTGGTTGTTCCCACTAAGGGTGACGTAGGTGTCCTGAGATTCAAGCTGGGAAGACTGGGAGCAGGGAATGGGGTGCTGTTGGAACGCCCGTAACCGATCCATCAGCCAGTGGTTGTGTGGTAAGGCTCTCCACTCATCTGTCAGAGCTGAATCAGTCGCATCTGACGCCGCACCCTCCGCCACCCCTTTCCTCGTGTCCTCGACCTCTCCTCTGCCAGCGATCAAGGCTTTAGAGGCCTTCGGTGGAAGAGGTGGGGAAGCCATAGCAGGACAAAGGCTGAGTTCTGAAAGAACTTCCAAGGGAGAGGGGTATTCTTCGGAGTAGATCAAAGCTGGAGTCAGCCACAAGCCTCCGCTGGTCTGTCCTAACCACTCCTACACATAAACACAAAGAATCATGAGAACACTGTAAACATGAGCACTGGATTTAGCTCCTAGACTCATAGTCTTGTTCTTACCTCAAAGTCTCCACCATAGATAGTAAAGAGACCTTGGAATTTGCTGTCAGGAGTTGGAATAACTGGCCAAATCTTCTTTATTAGGAACCTGAAAAAGAAGCATGAATATAGATTTCCCTATTTGTCCTATCAATAATTTCCAGGAGCAACAAACATAATGAAAACCGTCTATATGATTGCGCTTTCTTGGTTCACTGACCTTTGATGGGACAGAAGTATGATTACAAACAGCAGAAAGAGGATGAAAGAGATGATGAGAGTGAGGGACACGATGAGTGGGTCAAGTTCTGGAAGAAGATAAGCGTGTTAGACCTCTGAATGCTGGACAGAAATGTGTCATGACTTACAAAGGGAGCTTTTATCCTTTTGTTGTGGCGAATGCACATTTTTATACACTCTAAAAGCTGCTACATTTTGCGCATTGGGACAGAGAGGTTCTAGAAACGCAGTTCCTATAACTACCGTCCGGAGTTTAGTTATAAGAACTACCCTTTCCCATCAGTGTACGTTAGCGCATGAGGGAGGACCTTGATAGGAACCATGTTTGACACAATTGCCTGCCACAGTGACAAATTTATACCCCAGCAGATCTGTAACTTACCAGCTTTCTCCCCCTTTCCGTTGTTCACCTTTTGTTGAAGTGCGCCCGGGCACTTTAGTGGACGGTATGTCCACTAAAGTGTCAGTGCGGCAGGCACAGATTTTACTGCCACACTTTGCAGCTGTATTTGGGTCATTAAATTAGTATGAAAATAATTGCTTTTGGACATTTCAAAATAGTTATCGATTCGTTACCATTGTGATGGATTTAATAATGAATTGATACACTCCTATTGTCTTAGTTCTTGTTGTCACAATCTCGGTAAACAGTTGTAACAGCTGTGGGACTTTTTAAATATGGCGGGCTGGAAGAAGCAGAGATCACGCAAGGGGCGCGGCTTGCCAGTTCTACCAATCACTAAATATCTACGTATTTCAGTTCCTATGGAACCCAGAAAAGACCCTGTAGGAGCTAAAAAGGTTCCAGGAACTGAGGGCTGAGGTCCCTAGTTCCTATGTGTCCGAATGCGCAAAAATATGGCCAGGTTCCTGAAAAGGTTATAGGAACGCCAAAAGGTTCCTACAGTCCAAAAGTGCCTTTACTCTGCGAGAAGAGAGAACTTTCTTCTTGTTCTCGGGGCCATGAGAACAAAATGACGTGATTGAAAACGGCTTGCGGCTTGTTCTCGACCACTCGGCCGAGCAGAACTTTCTTCTCGGGGAGCTCCAAGAAGTATTGTGTGATTGGTCTGACATTTGAGGGGTTAACACAGAGACGTTTGAAGCAAAGAGTTGTCACTTCCGCATTTCCACAGATGCAGCGTTGAACGGAGAGTTTTAATTAACGGCTGATCAAGGTGGTGAGAAAGTACAAAAATGTAAACTACACGTGGAATTTAAATACACGGACACCACCACGTGCGCAACTTTGTCCTCTTTGTTTACAAAGTTCATTGTAAATGTATAATCACTACAACGTCCCCCCTAAAAGTAAAAAGTTAGTAGAAAACTAACTTTTTCTTGTTCTTGCAGCCGTGCAGGCAAGAACAAAGCTCTCGCTTCTCATGGAGTATGTAACAAGCTTAAAGAGGAAGTTCAGGATTTTTGACATAGGGCCTCATTTTCGAGTGAGTCAGGGTCCTACTTATCACTGGAGACAGTTTCAACATATTTCATTCTGTTATTTTCGTTCCAGGAGGTTGCCAATGCTAATGCTAGTGTAAGTCAATAGGAATCTGCTAGCCTGTCATTAAAAACAATCTTAAACACTACACAGAACATCCGAGACAAATCATTTAACTTAAGACGATCTGAATAAATGCGGTGTTAATAGAACAAACAATTTTACAAATAAAACTAACATTGCATTTCGTTGCATTTTGATTGTTGCTATTGAGAAACTTTGCAAAGTTTTACTTATTGTATTTGGCAGCAGAGTGATGTCATCTGCTGCTACATGCATGAAGGAATTTCATTCCACAAATATACAGTCAAAACTATGACCACATCTGACAGGCATGAGGATATGTTGGATTTTAAGACAATTTCTGACCTTTTTCATCAAATTAACTGACACCATATCTCTACGACTGTCCAGGGTGTACCCCGCCTTTCGCATAATAGCTGGGATAGGCTCCCAACCCCCGCGACCCTGGACAGGATAAGCGGACAGAAAATGACTGACTGACTGACATATCTCTACGAACTGGAATACACTGACAAAGGCAGTAACACTACCACCCAGAAGCAAAGTATATGATTCCGCAGCTGGTAAGAAACTACTTCCTCAATATGTAATACAAAATTTGTCATACAAGGCTAGTTTTACTTGTTTAACACACGAGTTTACTAGTTTAACACTGCACTTGCACAGATAGGCTTGCTGATTTGCCTCGGATATTTGTGGAGTGGATAAGATTGGTTTTAATGACAGGCTAGCAGATTCCTATTGACTCACACTAGCATTAGCATAGGCAACCTCCTGGAACTAGAATAACGGAATGAAATATGCTGAAACTATCTCCAGTGATAAGTAGGACCCTGACTCACTCGAAAATGAGGCCCTATGTCAAAAATCCTGAACTTTCCCTTTAAGTTAGGGATGTTTATTGGCTTTGTTACCAATATCTGATATTGTGCAACTCTTAATTTTCAACATCCAATATCAACTGATACTGATATGTGAGGCTGTATCTCTCATATTTTGAGAAATATAATTTGCTCCGAGAGCAAAGATCCCAAAATAGCTTTAACTCAGCCAGAGGAGTTCATTTTGGACATCTGGCTGCCAGATATCAGATACTAGCAGGTATTAGCCAACATGTGGCTAATTCTAATGTTTCTGACAACTTGGTAACTTAACCAACAAATTAAAACCAGACATATTAAAAGCAGCTTCAAAGCAAGTCAGTCTGTAGCAGCAGCAGCTGCAGCGTAGTCACATGACTCTGAAAGGAATGCTGGGAAATGAAGTTCTTTCACAATAACAGGGACTTTTTCTACCGGACCGGTGCTAATGGAACAAGAAATTTCGCAAGATCTCATTGTTCCGTTACAAAATCTTGCAAGATTTTATTGGTAAAATTATCAGTCTGAAAAATTGTAATGCCAATAATATGGCCAATAATATTAAACATCCCTACTCTAAGTACAATACATGAGTATCCACCTGCAGGAAGAGTGTCCATGAATACTGGGTTACTCCTGGCACTCCAGTAGCCATCATAGACGACCCCATCTAGCTTTACACGGACTTGCACCCCGTACTTTGTACCAGGCCGAAGACCCCTCAAAATCATCTCAGAGCATGCCTGCACCACCTCCACCTGTGAAAAGGATTCCCTCTGTCAGTTAAACCCCAATTAAAGCCTTAATCTTTTTGTTGAAGTCATGTGACATATATTTAACATCATACCTGCACGACGTGGCTACCTGCTGGAGCGTAGATAACTTCATATATGGTACTGTCAACCATGTACTTGAGAGGTGGTGGCACCCAGCTAACATTCAGCTGGCCTTGCTGACCCGTGGTGTTCACCGTTACATTAGTGGGGGGGTCCAGAAGAACTGCCCGACAGACAAAGGTTGAGAGGTGAGAAGAAATTAGAAGTTTTTAACACCCTGAAAATGCCCAGATATCACGTGTAAGCTTGGTACATGGGTATTGATTGCAGAATAACTGGAGTAAACTGTGCATTCAAGGTATCTCATTTGCTCTTTTTTTTAAGCTCCACAACATCTACACTGCAAAAACTCAAATCTTACCAATCTTCTAGTCAAAATATCTCATCACACTCAAAATAAGACAAAATGAGAGAAACATTTCAGTAAGATATGAGATCTTGTTTTGAGACAAATCCATCTTATTTCAAGAAATCTTATCAAGAAAAATGTACTTGTTCCATTGACAGAATTTTTTTTTGCTCATTACAGGCAAAAAAACAAACAAACAAACAAACTTGGCCACTCCTAAAATAATAAAAGAAATAATCTTTTTTTTTTTTTTTTGTTGCTTGTAATAAGCAAAAAAATCTGCCAGTGTAAAAAGTTAAATTAAACTTAAAACAAGATCTTATATCTGACTGAAATGTTTCTATTTAAGTAATTTTGTCTTATTTAAAGTGTGATGAGATATTTTGACTAGAAATTAGAAAAATATACTTGGTAAGGATTCAGTTTTTGCAGTGTAAACCGCTGCTTTCACTGCAAAAACTCAAATCTTAGCAAGTACTGTATATTTTTCTCATTACTAATTAAATTACTAATTTCAGTGAGATTAAATATCTTGTTTTAAGGCAACACATCTTATTTCAATAAATCTTATCAAGAAAATTTTTGCCTATGCCATTGGAAGATTTTTTTGCTTATTACAAGTAAAAAATAAATAAACAAAAAAATAAAATAAAAATCTTGGCCACTCTTGAAATAAGTAAAAAAAAAAAAAGAGCCTTTTTTTTTGCTTGTAATAAGCAAAAAAATTATGCCAGTGGCATAAGCAATTTTTTCTTGATAGGATTTCGTTAAATAAGATGCGTTGCCTTAAAACAAAATCTTATATCTAACTGAAATGTTTCTCTTTAAAGGCGCTGTACCTGATTTTGCACATTTGCGAATCGTGAGCGAGGTGAACAGTGTAGTTTGAACTGTAAGCCCCACCCCTAACTGTTTCTCCCAGTGAGAAACGCTCCTACTCTCGTTTTTCTCTCCTCCCACTCAACATGCACAAAATAACATGCACGTTTCGTACTCGTGCACAAAGAAACTCTCCAGAGAAAACTTGATCTTCCAGTAAAATTACTGTTTTGGTTGCAGTAAACAGCTGCAGATCAGCTAAATGACATTTTCTACCATAACCGGTAGTTTACCATAACTACAGTTATGTAAACAGATGCACAGTTATGACGAGTTATGATGTTATAGGCGACGTTACAACATGACAGCCTGATAAAGTTTCTAACCAGCCACTTCCAGAAGCAGTGATGTAAAGCTTCATCGTGTTACGGTGTAAATATCACTATTATAAACGGTAGACCAGCAGAGGAAGCGCCAGCACCCGAGGACGTAAATGTTACTGAGAAGAAAGTTATTGAAAAAAATACGTGTCCAAGCGGACTTAGGGTGATTTATGAAGAATAAAATGGGTAATTTTTTTGAAAAAAAAAAGGGGGGTGTATATGGTTTGGGGGGTAACAAAAAAAATAAAGGAGAAAAAGTAAGAGGAGAAAAAGGAGGAAAAAAAAGAGGAAGTGGGGGCTCTCCCCGGGAGGGAGAAAAAAAAAGAGAGGGAAAAAAAAAAAAAAAAAAAATAATAGAGAGAAGAAAGTGAGAGAAAAAAAGAGGAAAAAAAAAAAAAAAAAAAAAAAAAAAAAAAAAAGATAAAAGAAAAAGAAAAAAAAGAAAAAAAAAAAAAGGGGAAAAAGTTAAAAAAAAAATAAATAATTTATTAAATAAATATAATAACAAAAAAAAAAAGAAGGGGGAAAAATAAGAAAAAGAGAGAAGAGTTGTGGAGAAAAAAAAAAAAAAAATGATCGAGGGAGGTGTTTTTAAATAAAAAATAAATAATAAAAAAAAAAAAAAAAAAAAAGAGGAGGTGTTGGAAAGAGAAGGAGAAAAAAGAAAAAGAGGAGAAAGGGAGGGAGAAAAAAATAATATAACACACAGAGGGCGCTGTTAAGAAAGGGGGGGGGGCGGGTAATCCCCCCCACACCAAGAAAAAAATAAAAAAAAAAAAAATTAATAAATTGTAGTTATTTTTTTTATTTATTAAATTGGGGGGGGGGGGGCAAGAGGGGAAAGAAAACAAAAAAAAAAAGGGAGGAGGGGGGGGAGGGGAAAAAAAAAAAATAAAATAAAAAAAAAAAAAAAGGAAAAAAAAAAAAAAAAAAAAAAAAAAATAAAATTAATTTAACTAAAAGAGTGTTTATTTAATTAATAAAAATAAAAATATATATATAAAAAAAAAAAAATGTGGTGAACAAAAGAAAAATCGGTGGATTATTTCATAAAGGAAAAGGAATTCACTTAAAAAACAAAATTTTTTCCTCTGGAGATAAATATTGAAAGAGTTTCACCTCCTCCAATTCTCAAAACCTAAATGAAAGGAAAAAAGCGGCGCTATCAAAACAACCCCCTTCCTAAATATCGGGATATGGAGAGCCCCCGCCACCCCCACCCCCCAGTCCACATTCAGTCCGAGGCGTCCAGCTGCTCTCTACCTTCAGTACAATCCACCGAGAACATGAACTTTATTCCTTCTTTGGTCTCTCCTGGGTTTCATCTCTCTCCTCCTCAGTTTTGATGCTTACAGGCTGTTTTGTTGCAGAATCACCACTTTCTCTTTGGTAGACGCCATGCGGTTCTGTTTGCATGTGCTGCCGTGCACGCGAGAGAGGAGGGCGCTTCTCGTTATAAAACGCTGTGAGTGGCTGATTGGAAACCGAAACTTATGTAGAATGAACCGCACTGGCATGAAGAGAGCATCACGGCATCCTTAGAAACCTAAACTAAAAAGGCCTGGATTCATGCAGATACGCAATCAATGAGTGATTTATTTTTATGAAATTACCTCTTTTAACACACATTATACAGTGTAGAAAGCATTTCTCTGAAAGAGATTAAAAATAAAATCAGTAATTTAAAAATTAAGTAATTTTGTCTTATTTTGAGTGTGATGAGATATTTTGACTAGAAATGAGAAAAATGCACTTGCTAAGATTTGAGTTTTTGCAGTGTTGTTTTCAAAGTTGTTTAGGTAGCATGAAGTTTTTTGTTGTTTTTTTTTTTTTAAACAGATTTTCAATGCAAAAATTGTCTGCTGTCAACAAGCACAACACTAATGTGCACTGAGACCAACTCTAAAAGTTAAAGTTATAACTCTTAAAGCAAAGTAGTGAGCTTGGAGATGCTGTAATACTTCTGTGTGTCTTACACAGACAAGCAATATCAAACACATCTGATTTGTTTCTTTATACAAAGCATCTGCACCACAGTAGATTTAATAGCAGAGCATTATGTTTTGTCAAAGGTTGAAGAAAGCGGAAGTGTTCGGTTTAAAATCACTCACAGACAAGCTCGACAAGAAGGCTGCGATTGTGGATGAGGATCCCCTCCCGATGAACCTTGATATCCATCTCAGCGAACATCTTCGTCTGGTTCAGGTGGCAGATGAACAGCCTTTTCCCGCCTGCTGCAGGGACGACTCTCAGTGGGCATGTGCTGTTGTTTTCATTCCTACTCAGGAACAGATGCAAACGTTGTAGAACATAGAAGGTCTGGGAAAATGTTCTGCTATAATGGAAAAGCTGAATGGGCCAACTGTATGTTTGATTTTAGAACATCAGTAAAAAAAAAAAAATAAGGAGATTTAAATCCTTAAAAGAGTGACTAAATCTCAAATGGTCAGGTCTGCGCAGCACTGGGGGACTGGACATATGATAAGAACTCACTGGTAGGTGTATGTGAAGGAGTATTGGTCCACAGAGCCAGCCCTCTCCTCATCTTCCTCCCAGAAGCACGTGAAGTCCTTCTTGCTCTCAGCAAAGCATTTGGGGTCTTTTTGTTCCACTTTCAGAAGCATGGAGGCTGAGTAAAACGGGGGTGGCATCAAGAGTGAGCTCACCAAGCGTTTATAAACAGACTTTCACTTATTTTATTTAATATATAGGCTAAAAATGTCTTGTTTATAGATTTTTTTTGTAACATTATTCTCATTTTACGTGTTTTTTCTTACTTTTAAGCTTGAGTTCTGTTGACAGCACGGATAGGCTACAGTATAAAAGTTATCCTACCTTTCTTTTGGAAATCTCGCGCGCCCTGAGCCATGGAAACTGTCCCCGCGGCGAGGATCATAAGCACCAACAGCCGTCTGAGGTGATTACATGTCATCGTTTTGTCCTTTTGGTGAAAAAAGACTCGGTCCCTTTGCTGTCCACCTGCATCACTGGACAACGACCTGTTGCACGCGCGCCCGCCACAGCTCTTTGCCGGGGGTGAAGCTTGTTTTGTTGTTTAGATATGACGGATGGCGCAACGCGGTCAGACGCCTGCGTAGGCGCGATAAGGCGCAAAGGCGAGCTGTTTACGTTTTCCATTGAGTGAAGGAGAGGTGGAGCAAGAAAAGAAGTGGAAGAGAACTTTTCACTCACCTGCTGGTAGGCGGGAATCACGCGCTCATTGATGGTTAGGACAGTATGACGTGTTTAAGTGAGTGTGGCAGTTGAGCGTGCGTAAAAACGCATACGATAGATAGATAGATAGATAGATAGATAGATAGATAGATAGATAGATAGATAGATAGATAGATAGATAGATAGATAGATAGATAGATAGATAGATAGATAGATAGATAGATAGATAGATAGATAGATATGAATTTGAATTGAATAATCCCTGTATGAACCCGTGCACCGTAACAGAAACCGCAGCGTGCGCTCTGAGTCTGCACGAGGCAGACCTCAACGGTTCCTTATCTCCTTTGTGCACCCGCATGTATTCATCGTTTTACAGGCACTATCTGCGTTGCAGACAACTCATGTTTCTTCCCTAACGATAAATACTTTCAGGGGATGTAACAGCCCATCCCGTCAGTTTAAACGCAACTCAGCGCGTCTTTACATCACTTGGTCTCAGACAGAAATGCTCAGTTAAAGATGATGACACATTTGAGCTAATTATGCCACTTTTAACTGTAGCCAACACATTGATATTGTAACATTGAAGGTTAAAAACCTATGTCGATGTATTGTTACACCCCTTTGTGCCTGACAGTCTGCTCAGGAAAGCTGCAAATATGACAAATGTAATGGAGCCATCTCAATATCCAAATGAAGAATTACAGGAGTGTTTGTTTTTATGGTCCATTTTCTGTTCTTGAGATACATCATCACTGTTACAACTACCTGAGACACCATCATGCAGAATTCAAGGAAATGTACTGTACGAGAGTCCTGGTGTAAAACTGTAAATGTTTTGGCTACACAAAAACCAGCTGCTAGATCAGCAAGGTCCAAGAAGAGAATCATAATCTGAATTGTCCACTTAGTTTGGACATTCATTCAGTAGGACCTCATCACCTGAGTTCTGTCATCTGCAGAAATACTCTGATGACTCTGCAGTTGTGGGGTGTATCAGTGATGGACAAGAAGCCGAGTACAGGGAACTTGTCAATCCGTTTGTGAAATGGTAACAATCAGCTCATCTTAAATACCAGCAAGACTAAAGAGATGATTGTTGACTTCAGGAGGAGCAAGAATAAGCAGCATAGTCCTGTCTACATCCTGGAAAAGGAGGTGGAGGTGGTAGAGAACTACAAATACCTGGAGTTCAGCTGGACAACAGACTCGATTGGAAATGCAACAGTGACTACATCTACAAGAAAGGTCAGAGCAGACTCTACTTCTTAAGGAAGCTGAGATCATTCAACGTCTGCACCAAGATGTTGCAGATCTTCTACAAGTCTGTTGTGGAAAGTGCAATTAGCTTTGCAGCATCTGCTGGGGCAGCAGCATCAGAACCAGAGACTTGAAGAAACTAAACAAGCTGATCAAGAAAGCTGGTTCTGTGCTGGGAATAACTCTGGAGCTGCTGGAGCTGATCGTTCAAAAAGAATGCTGCACAAGCTGATGAAGATGATGGAGGACTCTTCCCATCCTCTCCACAACACGGTGAAGAATCAACAGAGTGTGTTCAGTGGGAGGCTGCGTCAAGTTCACTGTAGGACGGAGAGATACAGGAATTCATTCCTGCCAGCAACCATCACCCTAAAGAACAAGACTGACTGACTTTTTTTTTTTTTTTTTTTTAAAAAAAAAACAGTGAGCTTTTACAATACTGAATTTCGCTTCTGGGATGAATAAAGTATTTTTCATTTCATTTACCCTGTTTACCAAGTCAACACTGCCCACCAGTATGTACTAGCATGTACTTGTATACAACATGGTCACATGATACTCTCATATTGTTTGTCTCTGTTGGACCACTGCTGCAGATGACTTCAGATTGTTTAGCATGAACAGATGACGGCATCAAACTTTGTTGTCAAATCTTTCTAAGCCTCCTTTCCATCATCTTTGATGATGCTGATGTACGTCTTCCAAGTGGTGTCATGAGTTTGCCACAAGGCAGCTTTTGGAGG
The DNA here is from genome assembly GCA_023101725.1 of Atherinomorus stipes. Taxonomy (NCBI): domain Eukaryota; kingdom Metazoa; phylum Chordata; class Actinopteri; order Atheriniformes; family Atherinidae; genus Atherinomorus; species Atherinomorus stipes. Next base: position 136,802 of record JALJCO010008935.1, read on the forward strand.
GCCTTGATGATCCATTACAGCGTTTCTGGATGTAACTAACATCTGATATTTAGAAACTTAGAATTGACGCACAAAACTAGACGGCCTGTCCTAAATATTCCACTATGTGTACTTTCTTTTACTCTGCATATGTGGTAATATATTGTAAAGTTTGTCCCAGTGTCCTCATTAGAGTACATGACATTTAACTTTGTTTTGGAAAGTGCTTTCTGTACATATTTTTGAAATATGCGTACTACATGGAATTGTAGACATTACTTTCTTCAAATATTCAAATTTTAGCACAAACTTCACTGTTTTTTCTTAGAATTTTTTTTTTACTTTTCTTCTGAGAAGTGCACTTGCAGCTTTTCCCCAATATGTGCGCCCTCCTGTGGCTGGACAGAGTAATGCACTTTGATAACTGCAACCACTAGGTTGAAGCTGAAAGTGTCCACTTTTAAGGAAAACAGGTCTAAGTTATGTGGAATGAAGCATATGGTGGAGAGAAGTAAAAATGAGATAAGAGATAAATGAGATTTATTTAATACTGTTAATAAGTTTAAAAACTTTAACAATTTATAATTACAAGTCTATAGATAAAGGTACTGTAGAAACTTTACAAACTAACAGTTTTACATAAACCTTATTAATAGCATCATACTAATAAATTGGGTAAAATCTATTAGCTGTTAATCCTATGTAGTCCTTTCTTCTCAGTTTTATTTGAATTAATTACATAAATTTCATTTTACAGACACATAATTCAGTTGGATGGAAATTTTCCTTCCAACTGAAATTGAAACTGAAGTTGGGCCAAATATTTTTGTCAGTGTACTCTTGGTGTTTGTACATGTTGCAGGTTGTTTCTCTGCAGCCAACTTCTACAATGTCTGCTTTTATAGAGGCGTTCACGCTGACGATGGTCATTTTATTAGACTTGATTAACAGCAACTTACCGCTGCTGGCAGCCGTTAGGGTGCCTTTAATTTTACTCACACTTTCCTGGTGAACTGGGGATTTATTTACCTGATTGTAAGACTTTCTAGGAACTGGATATGTTTCATTAAAACTGGAGGAAGTTGGAACTTTTTCACACAACTGTAAATTCATGTGCACAGCTCCCGGTACAGTTTGGTGAAAAAAAAAAAAATTGTAGTCAAAAGTGAGGCCCTGCTTGGGGAAGGTAGCTATGACTGTAACTATAGTAACAGGAAAAAGACTATGAGGAAACCTGTATTATTGTGGTTTTGCTGGTTGTTCAGATAAAATGTGGAAGCCCTGGCCTGATGTTTGGGGTTAGGAAGTAGAAAGTGTGGCTATAAATCTCACTTTTGAGGCTGCCATGACCGTAAAGATTACCGGGGTTCCCACTCTTTTCTAGAAGTTGTTTTTCAGGACTTTTCCAGCTGCTACAGTACAAGTCAAGTTATCCCAACATAGACTAATAACTTCCACCACAAGCTTTTGGAGAAGTGTTTCTACAATTGTAGCTTATATATATTTTTTTACAGTGATGAAGAAAAGGCTAAGCAGAGACAAAACAGAGGAGAAGCGGAGGCGAAGTAGAGACAAAGCGGAGATAAACCGGCGAAGAAATGGTGACGAAACGGCAACACAGTGGCCTCGGAGCAGCGATGAAATGGCGATGAAACAGTGGTGAAGCAGCGACAAAGCTGCGATGAAATGGCAACGAAGCTGTGATGAAACAGTGGTGAAGCTGCAATGAAACGGCTACGAAGCTGCAATGAAACAGCTAGGAAGCTGCAATGACATGGTGACTAAGCTGCGATGAAACGGCTACGAAGTTGCAATGAAACAGCTACAAAGCTGCAATGAAATGGCCTCGAAGCAGCGATGAAACAGTGGTGAAGCAGCGACAAAGCTGCGATGAAATGGCGACGAAGCTGTGACAAAATGGTGGTGAAGCTGCAATGAAACGGCTACAAAGCTGTAATGAAACAGCTAGGAAGCTGCAATGACATGGTGACTAAGCTGTGATGAAACGGCTACGAAGCTGCAATGAAATGGCCTCGAAGCAGCGATGAAACGGCTACGAAGCGGCGACGAAACAGTGGTGAGGCTACGACAAAGCTGTGATGGCGACGAAGCTGTGACGAAACGGTGGTGAAGCTGCAATGAAACGGCTACGAAGCTGCGATGAAACAGCTAGGAAGCTGCAATGACATGGTGACTAAGCTGCGATGAAACGGCTACGAAACTGCAGTGAAACGGCTACGAAGCTGCAATGAAACAGCTACAAAGCTGCAATGAAATGGCCTTGAAGCAGCGATGAAACGGCTACGAAGCTGCAATGAAACAGCTACAAAGCTGCAATGAAATGGCCTTGAAGCTGCAATGAAACGGCGACGAAACAGTGGTGAGGCTACGACAAAGCTGTGATGGCGACGAAGCTGTGACGAAACGGTGGAGAAGCTGCGATGAAACAGCGACGAAGCTGCGATGAAACTGCAATGAAGCTGTTATGAAACAGTGGTGAAGCTGCGATGAAACGGCGACGAAGCTGCGATGAAACTGCAATAAAGCTGTGATGAAACAGTGGTGAAGCTGCGATGAAGCTGTGATGAAACAGTGGTGAAGCTGCGATGAAACGGCGACGAAGCTGCGATGAAACTGCAATAAAGCTGTTATGAAACAGTGGTGAAGCTGCGATGAAACTGCGACGAAGCTGCGATGAAACTGCGATAAAGCTGTGATGAAACTGCGATAAAGCTGTGATGAAACAGTGGTGAAGCTGTGATGAAACAGTGGTGAAGCTGCGATGAAACGGCGACGAAGCTGCGATGAAACTGCGATAAAGCTGTGATGAAACTGCGATAAAGCTGTGATGAAACAGTGGTGAAGCTGTGATGAAACAGTGGTGAAGCTGCGATGAAACGGCGACGAAGCTGCGATGAAACTGCGATAAAGCTGTGATGAAACAGTGGTGAAGCTGTGATGAAACAGTGGTGAAGCTGCGATGAAACGGCGACGAAGCTGTGATGAAACTGCGATAAAGCTGTGATGAAACAGTGGTGAAGCTACGATGAGACGGCTACGAAGCTGTGATGAAATGGCGACAAAACGGTGACAAAACGACAACGTAGCGATGATGAAACGTGACTAAGCTTTGACGATTTTGCAACAAGTTTGCAGTGAACAGTGACGAAACCGCGACGTAGTAGCGACAAAGCAAAGATGAAGCGGCAACGTAGCACCGACAAAGCTGCAATGACACAGCTACGAAGCTGCGATGAAACGAAGATGAAACAGTGACGAAACAATGACGTAGCGATGATGAAACGCAACAAAGCTGTGAAGATTTTGCGAGAAATTTATGGCAAACGGTGACAAAACAACGGTGCAACGTAGTGGCGACGAAGCAAAGATGAAGCTCTGATGAAGCTTCAATGAAACGAGACGAGACGAGGGGGGAGAAAAACTCATTTTCCAGGACAACTCAAGCTTTTCCAGGACATTTTATTCTTCTAATTTTCCATGTGTTTTCCATGACTGGAAAAATGTTCAATCATTTTCAAGGTTTTCCAGGACGGATGGGATCCCTGATTACGCTGCCATGTGTTCGTGCAGGTTTTCACATTGAGGGACTGATTCATAGAAACACACTGAATCGCTGGCTTTTGTAATTAATATATTCTTTATTTTCATAAACATGTCCACATTGTCCATTTATTCTTGTTTAGAAGATGCATTTCTTTAACAGGATAACATTTTTATCCACCACATTCAAAGCCTAAAACAAAAAAGAAGAAAATGATCTGATCAGCTACCAATCAAGAATGCAACACATAAAAACAAAGATCATAAACATGAGAAAACCAGAGCAGATCCAGAACTAACAGCTCAGGATGCGACAAATATCAGAGTATCAGAATCATTAGGTTTGTATATATTACTCTGAACAGAAGTTAAAATGAATAAATATGTGTGTGAGCAGCAGCTGCTTTCGAAACTCCTCGCGGGACAGTCAGAAAACGCTCTTTCATGCCAGCAGCACAAAAGATGCAATACAAGTAGTGTTAGGAGACAGTGATCTCATTAGATCCCTGCATCACACCTCACTGTGGTACAGATGATATCATATCAGCCACCTGATATCTGGAAAACCGGTATCAGCACTCAGCAGCAGACGCTGACGGGAGAGATAAGTGACCACCGGCTGACATAACAGCAGGGAGTCGGCTGACCAGTAGTCCTGGCCCTGCTCAGAGCGAGGCTTTTTAACGTCTGCTATCATGGTACAGTCGCTACGGGCGATGCTGACGGTTGGCAGTCAGCACGTGTACAGTGGTGACAGTTACAATCATCATTATCCAGAGAAAGATGCCGCTTTCTTCCCTCAGGACACACAAACAGAAACGATCAGGTTAACAGCTCAATACTGAAAAGTCAAAAAACGTCATAAAGGAAAATAAAAAGCACGTATGTACAGTTAAATTGTGGCAAACATGAGAAATAGTCTCTTCAGGGACAAATATAACAGTAAAGGAGAAATCAGCAACACAGTTGGAGGCGCTTCGAAGACAAATGTTCTTCCCTTTCTCAGTAAACACATAAACCTCACCATGTGCTGCACTTCTGCAGGACAGTAATTACACCAGGAACAAAGGACACGATCGTCGGTTCAGACTCGGTTATTTCATGCCTATGGCTGCCATGCTGCAGTTGTGTGTGTTTGTGTGTGTCTTTGTGAGTGAGTGGGCACATGTGAGTAAAGGAAAAGGCGTTACAGATAAAGAAGTACGCTGAGATGATGGAGCAGGTCATGTGACGAGCAGGGGGAGGGAGGCCGGGCTGCAGAGCGAACGGAGCAAACTCAGAGCGAGGTTACGAAAGTTTGGGATTTTTCATTAGTTTCAGTTTTTATTTAGTTTTGACTTCTTGTTTTTCAATTCAGTTCGTTTTAGTTCGTATTTTTTAACAAGTTTGCTAGTTTTAATTTTTTAGAAAATGCTTAGTTTGTAAATTATAGGTATGTGTCTGGTGTGACATTCAAAATCACCAGAAAGTCACTCGGAGTAAAACCGGTGGAGCAAAGTAAACAGATTAAATAGATTTCACATAAACCCAAAAGGCTTATGGATTAGATAAATTTACAAAGAGTAAAATTAACGATGTTTTTGCACACTCAAAAATAGTGGTACCAATTTGTACTTAAAAGGGTACAAAGCTTGTCGGTGGGGGGGTTCCTATTTGAAAGACATTTCTGTACCTTCATGGTCCTTTTTGTACCTTATCAAGCTGTATGAGTTAATAAAGTACAATTAAACCAATTAAAAATGATGAATAAAAGTCAATAAAATACAGATTATGACAACAATAAAGATGCTAATAATAAATGAATAATAATTATATAAATATTTGGCCAAACACATATAATTATACATTATTATATGTTATTATATATTATATAATTATTACTATATTATTATTATATATTATATAATAATATAATATATATATTATATTATTACTTTAATATTATGAAAATCATAACTATAATTAAACCACTGTTTAGAAAGACTGCTATTTATAGTTATTGTACAAGCTACGCACATTTTTCAATGCTGCAGGTACCCTTAGGGTTGAAATGATACAAATTTGTACTTTATATTATTTTGGACCATTTTTCATAGTATACAGGTACTTCTGCGCTCATAAAGACCAATATTGTACTTTTGAGAGACCATTTGTAAAAAAAAAAAAAAAAAAAAGTACCTACAGGTACAGAAATGTTCCTGTCTCGTACCTCTATTTTTGAGTGTGTGCAATAATTTTAGTTCGTTCTGTAAAGACACAATACAGTTTCAGTTAGTTATCATTTTTTTAAAAAGTCATTTTTATTTTCATTTCAGTTAATGAATATGTTTTTTTAGTTTTAGTTTTTTCATTAGTTTTATTTAACTATAATAACCTTGACTCAGAGGCTACGCTGGCAGGGAATCTAAGCAAAGAGCTATGCACAACCCTTTTTTTCTAAAAAAAGAAAAAAAAAGATAAGGAAAAACTAGTAGCATGTCACATTCCTGTGGCATGCTACTAGTTCCCATCATAATCCCTCGCTGATTTTCCGAACTATGAGCGTTGACTGACATCTACTGCAGCGAACACGCCGACTAACAGTTATGTCACACAACTCTAATAACTAAACAGATTATCCCTTTAACCCTCTGGGGATGGTGCGTCCAGATCACATGTCCGATTTAAGATGACGTAGCAGCTAAAAGCAGCAACGTAGAGTCTCCAGTCCAACTTCTCTGGATAGGGCGGATTTCAAACTATAAGCCAGTTTTTAAATCATGTTGATAGACCAAATATAACCGGAGTTATGATATAAAATGTAGAGATGCACTGATCCAGTTTTTTCGATCCAATCTGATACCGATACCTGGGCTGACCTTATCGGCCGATACCTGATACGGATACTACTGTTGAATGAATAAACCGTATATCTTGCCATGTTAGTGAAGGCATCAGGCTTGACATATATATTTAGCTGTTAAAAAAGGTAACAAATTAACAGATATAAATGTACCTAATATTATTTATTAACAAATTAAGTGTACATCAGCAGCAAAAAAAAATAAATATCACTTCTCTGCTCTGTGTGATGATGTAACCGGTGTTACAAACATAGAACTGAAGTGACTGGATGGCTGTAACTGTATTACTGTGGGTGATATTAATAAAGAAAGAAATGACTGGATCGGCCTCATTCATCCGATATCTGATCCAGCCAATTAGTCAATATCAGGGTTGATATCCGATCCGGGTATCAGATCGGTGCATCTTTAATAAAGTATACAACATACTTTTCCCGGTATTAGTCACTTTTAAAGGTTGAATATGGAACAGGGACAGAACAGCGACATCACGTGCGTCTAGGTTGTAGTTACAACAGCAGAACCCCCCCCCCCCCTGTTACAGAACAGTCAAAATTTTCTGACTGTTTTGTAAAACCTGCCTGAGACTTTGCTTCATTTTGATGTGAGTAGTTTTCCATATTTCTTTCCTCGGCCAAATTTTTGCTAATATTTTTAAAACCAACTACCTATATTTGCAAGTTATAAAAATGGTTCATAAAACAAGTTTGTTTTTCACAATTGAAATCAAACTTTTTTCAACTCTGATTTTATGATTTTTGTGTGGTTTTAGGCCAACTGGGTTAATCTAGTGAGTCAAAATGAAAAACCTGTAAAATCTCACTGGTGATGCTGTGCTGAAAACAATGATACCAAACAAAGCAGCTAAACTACTTTAAAAATGGAATATAAAGGTGAAGACAAAAGCAGTGAAAAACGACCATCCCCAGAGGGTTAAAAGAAAACAAAAGGCAAACTGGACTAGGAGGAACAGTTCCTAATATTTTTGGGAATTCATATCATATTCTAGATATGGATTTGCTACAAGTCTGCAGAGTAAATATGAAGCTTCGACCAGCAGCTGTCAGCTTGACTTGACATTCATGCTGCAAAGAGGGAGAAATGTGTCTGCTGCTGCAGCTAAAGAGTAAAAAAATCCACCTATGAACAACCTGGAGATAGCTACACATGCTAACATCCTTCATGCCTCCAGCTGCAGGCAGTAGCCTCATCTTTACCATACTCATGTAGCAACGGCTCTTAGAAAGTCATCATTTAAGACTGGCAAACATCAAAAGTTGGTTGTGCAAAATGGTATCGAGTAATGGTATCGTTTGGTACCAGTTCCTAATCTTGATGGTACCGGGGTACCATTATTCGGTAAGAGTACCCGTTAAGATTCTTTGTCCAGAATCTTAACGGGTACTCTTACCGAATACCCATACTTTTTAAAAGTCTACCTAACTGCTGCAAAGTCAAGGTGGACACACTTCCCTTATTCTCACAGCTGTCCTTCAACTATCTTTGTGTCCAGCCTCTTTAACACCATCTGAACACGTCTTCTCCACCTGCAGACTCACTCTGTCCAGAGATGTCTCAGCTGCAGCCGGAGAAAGTAGACATGTTGCTTTTTCTGAACAAAAACTGTCCAAATGCTGCACAAGTGCCTCCTATGTTCTGCTCTGTTTATGTCTGGTTTTCTCTATGATCTTCTGTTAGAAGCAGGGATGGGCCATACCGGTATTTTTCCTGTTGATACGATACCAGTAGTTTATTGTACTTTTTCACTGATACCAATACCAATATTTTTTGTCTCTGAAAAGAAAATCACATGATTGTACAGTTTGCATTAATATCTCAGATATATTAGATATAAGTAAAACTTGAAATAAATAATTTTTAAACAATGATAAATTACATTGATGAGTCAATTCAACAAAAGTAAGATTAAAAACTTCTTTCAATTATCAAATAACTTAAATACAGGTTAAAGGGGAAGTTTTGGATTTTTGACATAGGGCCTCATTTACAAGTGAGCCAGGGTCCTACTTATCACTGGAGACAGTTTCAACTATTTCATCCCAATATTCTAGTTCCAGGAGGTTGCCGATGCTAATGCTAGTGTGAGTCAATAGGAATCTGCTAGCCTGTCATTAAAACCAATCTTATCCACTTCACAGAAGATCCAAGGCAAATCATCAAGCCTATCTGTGTAAATGCCGTGTTAAACTAGTAAACTCGTGTGTTAAACTAGTAAAACTAGCCTTGTATGACTAATTTAGCATTACATATTTAGGAAGTAGTTTCTTTTCAGCTGTGGAATGATATACTTTGCTTCCAGGTGGTAGTGTTACTACCTTTGTCAGTGTATTTCGGTTCATAGAGACATGGTGACAGTTAGTTTGATGAAAAAAAGTTCAAAATCATCTTCAAAATTCTGAAATATCCTCATGCCTTTCAGATGTGGCCGTAGTTCTGACTGGATATTTGTGCAATCAGATTCCTTCATGCATGTAGCAGGAAATGACATCACTCCGCTGCCAAATCCAGGAAGTAAAACTTTGTAAAGTTTCTCAGCAGCAACAATCAAAATGCAACGAAATGCAGGTTAGTTTCATTTGTAACATTACTCTGTTAACACGGCATTTACACAGATAGTCTGAAGTTATAAATGATTTGCCTTGAATGATCTGTGGAGTGGATAAGATTGTTTTTAATGACAGGCTAGCAGATTCCTATTCACTCTCACTAGCATTAGCATCAGCAACCTCCTGGAACTTGAATAATGGAATGAAATATATTAAAACCGTCTTCAGTGATAAGTAGTATTCTGGCTCACTTGTAAAAGAGGCCCTATGTCAAAAATACTGAACTTCCCTTTTAAGAATATTAAAATTTAACGTGCATACATGTACACTAATCTGGCCATTACAGTATTGAAAAATACCAACCTCATCATCATCACTAACAGTAGCAGCATCATCATGACTGTCTGATAGACTACCACCAGTCTTAGTTTGTGTTCTCAGAGAAGTGTTGCAGCCACCACTGTCACAGAAGCTGATTTTTAAGTCATCAAGCCATTAATCAAAGTGCTCTGTAGGCTACCACGATCCAATGAGAGACGGCCCGCTCCTGAGAAATTACAATGCCTGGTTTTTGAGAATGACAGGCTACCACCATCATGGAGCAACGGCATGCGTCTGATGGCTCCCTATATGTGACCACAGAAATCAGTCTGATAGCTGACCATCATCATGTAATACATAATGTTAGAATCTAATAGGCAACCATCATCTTGGCTAACACTGGGTTCAAAACCTGATACGGTACCACTTTCACGTGCATAGATGCTACAACTAACCTGCATCACCATCATGTGACACAAATACCAACATCATCATCATCACTAACAGTAGCAGCATCATCATGACATCTGATAGGCTACCACCATCATGCGACACAGAAGCTAGAATCTGATAGGCTACCACCATCATGCGATACAGAAGCTAGAATCTGATAGGCTACCACCATCATGCGATACAGAAGCTAGAATCTGATAGGCTACCACCATCATGTGACACAGAAGCTAGAATCTGATAGGCTACCACCATCATGTGATACAGAAGCTAGAGTCTGATAGGCTACCACCATCATGTGACACAGAAGCTAGAATCTGATAGGCTACCACCATCATGTGACACAGAAGCTAGAGTCTGATAGGCTACCACCATCATGTGACACAGAAGCTAGAGTCTGATAGGCTACCACCATCATGTGACACAGAAGCTAGAATCTGATAGGCTACCACCATCATGTGACACAGAAGCTAGAATCTGATAGGCTACCACCATCATGTGACACAGAAGCTAGAGTCTGATAGGCTACCACCATGTGACACAGAAGCTAGAATCTGATAGGCTACCACCATCATGTGACACAGAAGCTAGAATCTGATAGGCTACCACCATCATGTAACACAGAAGCTAGAACCTGATAGGCTACCACCATCATGTGACACAGAAGCTAGAATTTGGTTGCTTTCACATCATTTCATCACCTAAAACCCTCAGAAGTGGAAACAAGTTGCTTGTTTTGTATCTATACAGTGGTATCACGATACTCAGAAAAGTATTGATCCCGGTATTTTTTTCTGGCTGGTATCGAAGTATCGACTACAGGGTATCGATATGCCTATCCCTAGTTAAAAATGTTGAATTGTAAGAATAGAATAGCTTCTTATTTTTGTATGTTCTGATCCTTATAGTGAATCTTTTAACATCTTGTCATGTCTTTATAGTTTACTTTAAATTTCAATGTAGCACCAATAAAAGTATCAATATATATCGGTACCGATAAGGAGTGTCGATATTGGTATTGGTATCGATAAAATTATAATGATATACATCTCTACCTTCAGGTTTTCTTTTCCTTCCTGCTCCAACACACCTGACTCAAATTAAATAAATCTAACAGCCTTTGAATTTCTGCACGGCGACTCATTAATTTGAGTCAGGTGTGTTAAAGAAGGGAGGCAAAGAAAACCTGCAGAATTGTGGCCTTCCAGAGCTGGAACCCCTGTTCCATGGTATAAAATGGCTGTTGAGACTAGGGATGTCTAATATTATCAGATGATATTGGCATTAAAATGTGATATCAGAAAATATCGGTATTGTTTTTTGGGACTGATATTTTAAAAAACGAAATCTGGCAAGATTTTGTTCCATCAGCAGCGGTCCAGCATGTCTAAAAGTCCCTGTTATCCTGGAAGAACTTTATATCCCAGCATTCCTTTCAGAGTCATGTGACTACGGTGCAGCTGCTGCTGCTACAGACTGACTTGCTTTGAAGCTGCTGATAATATGTCTGGTTTTAAGTTGTTGGTTAAGTTACCAAGTTGTCAGAAACATTAGAATTAGACACATGTTGGCTAATACCTGCTAGTATCTGATATCTGACAGCCAGATGTCCTGCATGAACTTCTCTGGCTGAGTTAAGGAGATTTTGGGATCTTTGTTCTCAGAGCAGAATATAGTTATATTTCTCAAAATATGAGAGATACAACCTCACAGCTCTCTGCATTTATTGGTATCTGTTGATATCAGAATCTAAGAGTTGGACAATATCCGATATCGGTAAAAAAGCAAATATCGAACATTCCTAATTGAGACAATAGTGAGACTCCAGCTGCTTTCATCTTTGTAAAACTGTGCCAAATCCTTCTAATGTAAAGGCGTTTAGCAGCTCAGCTGAAATGTGGCACCACTTTCTCGCTGCTATCTGCAGAAAAATGACTCCACAAACTAATATTTATTAAACTGCAAATACTAAAGAGAAGAGGTGGATGCGAGAAGAGCGTGCTGGGCAGGTTTTGGTGAACAATCATCACGTCAAATAGCTGATGTGTCAGACAGAGTGGGCCTCTTTATGGGGTCTGACAGCACAGATGTAGATTATCTCAGCTAGCTGTCCTACGGAGCTGTGCAGCTGTGAGGACAAAGCAGAAGATAGAGGAAGAGGTGCGGCACTTTCCATGGTTGAGGCACAGACAGGAGATTGTTCTTCATATGTGTGTGTGTGTGTGTGTGTGTGTGTGTTCCTGTACTTGCTACACTGTGAGGACCATTTTGTATGTTTAACCATCAAAGTGAGGACATTTTGGCCGGTCCTCACTAAAAAAGCCAAGGAAAAATCAATTTTTGAGGGTCAAGATTTGGCTTTCGAGTTTAGGTTACATTAGGTTTAGTTAGGGTTAGGTTTAGCCAATCAGTTGTGGTGGTTAGGGTACGGGGCTAAGGAATGCATAATGTCAATGAATGTCCTCACTTAGATAGAAGTACAAGAATGCGTGTGTGTGGGTGTGTGTGAGTGAGTGTGTGTTGGGAGACTTGGTAAAAAGGCAGATGGTTCAGCAAGCACAGCCCCCGTGGCTCTCCGGAGGCGAGTCTTTAAGGCCAGGGTTCCTGTGGTTGGGTATGAGGTTGCCGTCTCCTTCCATGCTCTCGTTCATCTTGTCACAGATGACGTCCACCAGACGCTCGAACACCTGCTTCACATTGATGTTATCCTTCGCGCTGGCCTCAAAAAACTGAAAACCTGGATGTGAGCAGGGATGAAGAGGGTAGATGTGGTTTCAGATGATGTAGTGAATAAAAACATGGCATGTTGATAGGAAATAACACGCAAGTGTTTACCAAGCTCCTCGGACAGCCGCTGGCCGTCCTCTGTAGGTATGAGCCTGTCGTCCTCCAGGTCACATTTATTTCCCACCAGGATCACCTGAGCGTTGTCCCATGAGTATGTCTTGATCTGTGTTGCCCTGGTAAACAGAAGTGTCTTTACTGTACTGTGTAAAATTAAATTTTCTGTAGCCCTGTGGCATTTAAGTACACAGTAAGGACAGACGATACAACGGCCGGCCGATATTTGCTGGTATCAGTTGATACATCTAGTGTGCAGGCCGATATCCCCCTCGGCATAATTTACCGACAGGCATCTATATATATCTATATATATATATAGATATATATAGATATATAGATAGATAGAGAGAGAGAGAGATGTATAAAGATAGATATAGATATATATCCATATATCTATATATATTACATGTTTAAAGTTTTCTTTATATAATATTGTCAATAGTGCATTGTTTCGAAGTAACTTTAAGCAAACAGGTACGAGCCTCCTAATGCATAATTACTGCATGGATGATTATCTTTCAGCTGCAACAAGTTATTTAACCCCAACTGGTGCAATAAGTTGCTTCTCATTTCCTGAACAACCATGTGGAAAGACACATCCATGGTGGTGGGAAAGATGTTAGTTTGTCTGAGAACGGTCAAATCATTGGCAGCATCAAGCAGAGAAAACATCTAAGGAGATTCTTAAAAGACTTAAACTGGGTTCAGAACTGTCCACCGCATTGTTAAACCTGGAAGGATAGTGGGGACACATCATCTTCCAAGAAGAAATGTGACTGGAAAAAAAATCCTGAATGATCGTCATCAGCGATCACTTAAACGTTTGGTGAGATGAAATATAAACAACAACAACAGTAGAACTCAGGGCTATGTTTAATAGTGAAAGTAAGAGCATTTACACACGCACAATGTGAAGGGAACTCAAGAGATTGGGACTGAACAGCTGTGTAGCCCTAAGAAAACCACTAATTAGTGAGGCTAACTGGAAAAAAAGGCTTCAATTTGCTAGGAAGCATGAAGATTGGACTGTGGAGCAATGGAAGGTCATGATGAGTCCAAATTTACCCTGTTCCAGAGTGATGAAGCATCAGAATAAGAAGAGAGGCAGATGAAGTGATGAAGTAGCGGTCAGACTCTACCATCATCATCAAGATCGAGGAGAAAAACTAATGCAACACTGGATGGAAATAAATCTGCTGACATTGCAGAAGCTTCTGGAAACATTGACACAGTGAATGCTTCAGTAATCGAAGCTAAAAGTGGTCCAACCAAATATTAGAGTGTAGGATCTTTTTTTTGGTGGCAACTTTTTTTTGGCCAGATAGTGTAGATTCATTTCAAATTTAACGTTTCCATTTATTATTTGTTCACAAGTGCACTGTTTGTCTTTCATACAGTTGTATGAAAAGGTGTTTGCCTCCTTCCTGATTTCTTTTTTTTGCATGTTTGTCACACTTATATGTTTCAGATCATCAAACAAATTTAAATGTGAGACAAAGATAACACAAGTAAACAAAAAATACAGAAAAATGAGAAACAAAGCAATTGAGATCCATCAGTCTGGAAAAGGTTCCAAAGCCATTTCTAAAGCTTTGGGACTCCAGAGAACCACAGTGAGAACCATTATCCACAAATGGTGAAAACATGGAACAGTGGTGAACCTTCCCAGGAGGGGCCGGCCGACCAAAATGACCCCAAGAGCACAGCGACGACTCATCCAAGAGGTCACAAAAGACCCCAGAACAACATCCAAGAACTGCAGGCCTCACTTGCCTCAATGAAGGTCAGTGTTCATGACTCCCCCATCAGAAAGAGACTGGGGGGCAAAAATGGCTGCATGGCAGAGTTCCAAGACCAAAACCACTGCTGAGCAAAAAGAACATAAAGGCTCGTCTCAGTTTAGCCAGAAAGCATCTTGATGATCCCCAAGACTTTTGGGAAAATACTCTGTGGACTGACGAGACAAAAGTGGAACTTTCTTGAAGGTGTAGGTCCCATTACATCTGGCGTAAAAGTAACACGGCATTTCAGAAAAGGAACATCATAGCAACAGTAAAATATGGTGGTAGTAGTGTGATGGTCTGGGGCTGTTTTGCTGCTTCAGGACCTGGAAGACTGGACTTGCTGTGGTAAATAGAACCATGAATCTACCATGAGTCTACCAAAAATCCTGAAGGAGAATGTCCGGCCATCTGTTGGTGACCTCAAGCTGAAGCGCACTTGGGTTCTGCAGCAGAACAATGATCCAGAACACACCAGCAAGTCCACCTCTGAATGGCTTAAGAACAACAAAATCAAGACGTTGGAGTGGCCTAGTCGAAGTCCCCACCTTAACCCAGTGGCATGACCTTAAAGTTGTACTTCCGTGGTCAATTCATTAATATTTCTGTGTTCTCCATTATTATTGAATGCATTCTGCATCGTTTCTGTTTAAAAAAAACCTTCTGGTATCTTTGTATCCAGCTGTATTTGTATACTAGAAGAGAGGCTTGTGGTCCAGCGCTCAGCTTTTCCGGGTCCTTCTCATGAATTTCCGTCTGATTGGCTGCCTGCCATCAGTGTATGAAGGAAGCTCCGCCCTCCGCTCTTATTTCGCTACAGACAGGAAATAGAGCCGACAAACAAGTTTGTTCCGTCATGCTAACAAACAGTTAGCTAATTAGCTTCTCAACTCCGAAGCTACAGTCGTGCCGTCTTTACTTCTAGTGTGTAGTGGAGGGTTACCTGCCTTCCAATGGACAGATAGAAACCCCACGTGGGATACGCTATTTGCAATGTTACGTAGAAGTGAAAGGCTGTTCCCGATTCGCTCTTTTCTTCGTATTGTTTCTGTGATGAGGAAGCACAGCCGACTGGGGGGAACGCAACGCTAGCAAGTCAGCATGTGTAAGTAAACAAGGGGAAACCCTCCGTATTTCAGAAGGAGCAAGTTAAACGGGTTTTCAGTGGAAGGAGGCCTTTAAAAAGGCAGTTCATGCTGGAAAAGCCTCCAATGTGGCTGAATTACAACAATTCTGCAAAGATGAGTGGAACAAAATTCCTCCACAGCGCTGTAGAAGACTCACTGCCAGTTATCACAAACGCTTGATGCAGTTGTTGCTGCTAAGGTGGAACAACCAGTTATTAGGTTTAGGGGACAATCACTTTTTCACGCTGGGCCATTTAAGTTTGGATTTTTTTTTCCCCCTTGAAAATAAAAATTTAATTTTTAACTTAATTTAAAAACTGCATTTTCCGTTTACTTGTGTTATCTTTGTCTCACTTTAAATTTGTTTGATGATCTGATTCTGAAACATTTTTAAGTGTGACTTAAAAAAGTAAGAAATCAGGAAGGGGCAAACACTTTTCACACAACTGTATATTCATTTGACGTGCTTCGTTTCTTTTTTATCTCAAAAGAGTTTTCAAAGTTAGTTTTCATCGTAGGGATGGTGTGATTTTCGATCGGATCGTCTATCGGCGATCAAAGGGGATGATCATGATCTTTTTTCAAATGGTGATCTTTAAAGTGATCTTTAATTAATTTTCTGCTATAAGATGTTAAGAGGAAAAAATCTCTAGAACTAGGCTCACAGCTTGCTAGTTTATATATCACCATGGCAACACGCATCCCGAGAGGAACTAGTGTGCAAACAGTTACTTCGTGGGGCTTCATCACTCATCTGGAAAAGTTTGGTGAAGGCGTGACAAAGTACAATTGTCACGCCAGCCGGAGTCAGTGAACTTCATCACTACAACCCGTTCCACCAGTCCTGACTGCGCACCTTCATCCCAAATGTCCGGGAGCTCTGGTGGAAACGGGAAGCGTGGACGTGTACATCATGCATGTGCACAGCGCCAGCTCCATTCCTCTTTTCCACCACACGTTATCTCCTTCTATGACCTGCAATAGTGTCAAGTACTGCTGGTGGGTCAGTACCAGCACAGCAGCGCCAGCAAAGGAGTGCTGTCGGCTCCGGACTGCAGTCCAGCCATCTCTCGTGGACCTGCGGTCAAGCCAACCGGCGTTATTTCTGAAATTATTTCTATTTGGCTGGCTTGACCACAGTGGCTCCAGATGGTTCATTATCCACCATCATCATGACGTTCTCCGTGCATCGCGGTTTGGGTCGGGATATTCCAGTTGATTGCAATTATCATATGTACAGGAGTAACTCTGCTGACGCATGGAAACGGGTTATTCTTCTTGCTTGTTTACCAAACTCCCTGCGCCACAAGTACTGTAGTTTGCAATATTATTTTTCTTTTTAGTCACAAAATAAATAATTTGAACAATAAATTTATGGAGACATTAGCGTAAATTAAATACTCCTCACAAATAAACAAACCAAAATAAAATTTTGAGCCACAGACACCTCTATCTTGCACAGACCAAGTAAATAAGTGATGTTTACAGCTGCAAACATAGTTGTCGCTTCAAACAAGGAGCATAAAGCAGAGATTATTTACAAAGAGGAGGCTCAGGCAGATGTGGCGCAAAACCAGGTGATTTTTTTTTTTTCTTCATGATGATGGTGTAACTGTGCATGGCCTCTCAGGCAATTGGATCACCTATTGGTGATTCACAGTGGCCACGATCGAATGATCTGAAGACAGGGCCGATTTCACATCCCTATTTCATTGTGTCCTTCATTATGTTAATTTTAGGCTTAGATGCAGCATCGGCCTAAATATTGGCAGGTTGGATCAGCCATGGGCTGAGGCTGATGAAAAAATATCAGTATCGATCCTAAAAAATCTGTATTGGTCTATCCCTAGAACATAGATTGAGAAAATAAACAATAACCACAAATATCTGGAAGTAATGAAAAGATGAAAAGATACACAAATGACCAATGAATCCAAATGAGGAACAGGCAGCTCATGGACCAGAGACCTCATCACCGGTCTCAACAAAACTGATCACACTCATCACCTCCTGGAGATTTTCTAGAACAAGTCTGACTCACCAGTCCTGCACCGCACTGAAGGAGTCCTGGTTAGTGATGTCATACATGAGCAGGAAGCCCATGGCTCCCCTGTAGTAAGCCGTAGTGATCGTACGATAGCGCTCTTGTCCTGCTGTGTCCTGTAATTACACACAAGCACATTTAAACAATGAGATGTTGCATGAATTTTACATTTAATCATCTCCAAAATGTGTAAAAGCATCATTGTGTGCAGTGTATAAGAAGTACCATAAGGGGGCAATGTTGGCCAGGTATACTCCTTGGCCTGCTGCTGTTAGTAGTCTAGTCAGTTAAAGATGCAGCTGATGCACCAGTTAGAGATTGGGACATGTCACAGCTGCATTCATAACACAGGTGGCCATTTATCTGACATGGAAAGTGGAAGTATCTGAAAGTCTAGGTCACCACTTTCTTATGCTTTTATTTCTTCTTCATGTCAGACATATCAGACCCCATGGGGTCCAACATGTCCTTAATCCTGATCCTAAGACATATTACCTATATTTTCCATGAAAACTGATAATGTAAGATTAGTCTAAAAATATGTGTGACAGTCAAAGCTTGAAATGGAAATCAAATAGGGGAAAGATATGACATCACTGTGTCATTGTTATGTCTTCAGTACTAAAATACATGCCATCTGCCTATAATGGCAAATGATGCCGGCAGCTGCAGCTGAAGAAATCATTAAAAGGATCCAAGAAAGTAATTTGAAATTGTATATGATGAAAAATGCTGGTTGTCTCTTAAATTTGAGGCTAGTATGAACAAAATGGGAAAGTTGTAAAACAGAAACATATAGGTGAAGAAAGGAAGATGTGAAGCCGTCTGGACAGAAAACGCCCAACAAAAGTAAACAAGAGTCAGTTTATGACTTAATTCTGATACATCAGCAGAAAGAAATGGGATTTACATCTAGAGGAGCCAAATGAAAGTCATCATCGGGTCCAATTGGACATACTGTATTAAGATGATAAAGAACAATAGAACAGGAGATGTGATGGTCACGACACAGCAGGACACTGACATTTTGGACACTTTTACTTCTATAATGAAAGGAGGTTTGATGATGCTGAGGTCATTTTTCAGGGTGATAAGTTATCTTACCATAGAAAAAAAAGAGAATTCAGACTAATTTTCTAAAAAGAAATCAATTCAATGACACGACCAGCAAACAGTCTGGATCTCTGAGTTCATGTTTATGTTGGAAGTTTTTTTCTTCCACCATTTTTCACTTTTTCCTCTCAATTATTTGAGAAACAAGTCATGAATTGCAAGATTATTTCTTGTTTTCTTTAACCATCTCTGAATGGTTTACAACCACAATACATCAGTGACATCACCTCCTGACCCAGTATGAACCTACTAGACTCCTCAGGTCATCTGGATCTGGGGTCTCATTTATAAAACTGTGTGCAGGATCTATACTAAAAGTGTACGTGCGCCAAAAACTCAAAGTTTGCTTACGCCGAAAAATATTCAGATTTATAAAACCGGGCGTACGCAAAAATCCAAGCAATTTCCCCTTTATAAATCACACTCTCCTTGGAAGTTTGCACAGGTGAATTTGGCTCATATCCCGCCCCCCCTACACGCCCACTTTCTACCATGAAGGGTCAATGCAAAGCACCTCATGGATATTTTTTGCATATAAATAAGCAGCTGATCTGAGGCATTTAAACTTGATCGTGGTGACTGAGAAGACGAGAAAACGCAGTTTCATGGAGAATGAAGTGGAGGAGCTTGTTGGTGGTGAAACGTTGAAAGAACGTTATATTTGGACGTCACAGTGGAATCGCAGATAAACAGAAGTGACGGCACGTTGCTGCAGCGGTGAATGAACACAACGGCTGCTGCACACCGGAGCGCGTTGTGGTCAACAACTGCGCACTGGGATTAAACGGATTCGGCGGGTCGGTCGAGTCCAGTTTAACACACAGATCCAGGAGTTCCCAAACTTTCTGAGCTACGACCCCCCCAGATACCAGACGTTGTTGTTCCTGACCCACAACAGCTGAGCTCTTTATTGTGCGACATTTCAGATCATCCTGCAGCATCTACATGTGAGGCTGGAAAACTGTCAGAATCTTCATGAATTAGGGGGATAATGGGAGTTTGGTGGATTAGATAAGATAAGATAAGATAAAGATAAAGATACTTTATTGATCCCTGAGGGGAAATTCATGTTTCAGTACAACCCGTCCAAGACACACAAACACAAGAACATTACAAGACAGGATCAGGCAGACCGTGGTCATGCAGCCCCTCACAGGGCGCACCTTTGCAGAAAGAAAACGGTAACATGAGGAAAGATGGGTTGGTGGTAAAAAAGAGGTCTCCGAACTCTCCACATTTCAGGTGGAGACCTTGGAGACAAAAAAAACACACCAGTACAGAGAAGCACGAACTCGACAGTCACAACATAGACACATGGTGGGCAGGAAGGGCGGGGTTTCCCCCCCAAACAGCAGAGCGAGGACGCGATAGGCACCCGTCAGCTTAGTCTGTCCAGAAGGGCGGTAAGAAGAAGGACCAGCCGTGCAGTGGGATGTGCGCATCAGTGTCGTGAAAATGTGTGTGCGTAAGCGAAAGACAGCGGCTCACGCACAGTCCGTAGATGATAGAGACGGCCTTCAGAGAGTCCCAACTGTTCTCGTGGAGGGGGGGGGGGGGGGGTTGCAGAGCCTCACTTCTGCAGTTTCTCCAAGGACATTTGGGAGTTAAGGAGCAGCTGCAAGGCTGCTCCCGGGGACCAGATTGAGATAAGGAGATAGTTTGGGTCCAGGCGGAGGCATGTTTCTGTCTGCCTGTAAAGTCTTCAGCAGGTCTCAGAGGCGACCAAATCAGCCAAATTTGTGTTAATTACCCCCAATCCGAGTCTCCAACTGCTCCAGGTGGAACCCAACATCCTTTATGCTGTCAGACATCGTCCCCAGTTTGCCCCACAGGGCATCCACGCGAGTCAACGTGCACAAAGTTTGAGTCTGAGTGTTGGTAGCTCGGAGAAACAGCTCGGACGGCAGCCTGCCCACAGCTGCCGTCAGCTTCAGAACTTCCCGATGAACCAGGTACCCGACAGCTCCAATCAGCAGGAACCCAGTTATCATAAATCCAAACATGTACAGGTCTTCAGTGTGACCTGCTGGGACCGTCCCGTCCGGACAAGATGCCGCCCCCTGCACCTTGTCTGTGGGTAAAAAAATATTATCCGTAGTGATGAGAGACCCGCTGTCCAGATCCATAGTTGAAGTTTTAGGATTTAGGAGAAAAATGCAGAGAGAGGCTCAGAGGAGTGACAGGACAAAGATTGCAGGGAAAACAGGGAGGAAGGGAGCAGAGCAGAGGAAAGCACGTCTGCACTCGCTGACAGCCGGAAGAAAAAAAAAAAAAAAAAAAAAAAAATATTTTTCATTATTATCAATGAAATGAAATGAAAAATACTTTATTAATCCCAGAAGGGAAATTCAATGTTTGTAATACTGTTTTTTTTACAATATAACATCTATCTAACATAAAAATAATATAAAAAGTACAAGTGCAACAATAATCATACATATGTACACAACTGTAAGAAAACATGATAATAATAATAAAAAAAAAAACTTAGCTGACCAAGATATGAGACGGGGCTTTGCAAGATATTGCTAAATTGCAATTTTTATTATGAGTTAGGCTATAATTTATTAGAAAATGAATGCGTTTATATTCCTACAGATTAATCTCCTGCATTAACAGATTTATTTTGACAACCCTAAAATTCTAAATGTATTTAGTTTACAGCGATTACAATCGTGGCGTCCCTCTGAAATGATCTAAGAATCCCCAGTTCAGGAAGGTTGCTCAGGGGAATCTATGGCATCAGTCAGTAATCATGTAGGGAATATTGGTGGTTTCTAAAAACTCTCTCCATCTTTATCCTCTTCTTTCCATGATCTTCCAGCAGTGCAGCGCGTCCATTGTGAAGCATTATGTACGAGTGTCACCGTTTCCTCAGTAATTACAATCAGCCTCCCACCTTGTTACAGGTAACCTACCAATAACTGTCATATTATGAGGGTCTCCGTTGATATGATGGTTAAATGCATGATCGTGGCTCGCGGTGCCGCCAGTTTCCGTCTCCAAAATGTTCGTGCGAAGGTTAGAGTTTGCGTACAGGTGCGCACATTTTGCCGTCAGGTTTGTTTTTTATAAATCTGAAACTTGCGTGGAAAATTACTTACGCCCTTTCGGCCCTGTTTTGTGCGTAAGCAGCTTTATAAATGAGACCCCTGGTATTTTATCATTTCCCAGAGTCAGAACCAGACCAAGGTTATAATAGTTTTGGATTTTTAATTAGTTTCAGTTTTTGTTTAGTTTTGACTTTTTGTTTTTTAATTCAGTTTTAGTTAGTTTTTTTTGAGCAGATTTGCTAGTTTTTATTCATTTTTATTTTTTGGAAAATGCATAGTTTTAGTTTAGTTTTTATTAGTTTCAGTCTTAGTATTAGTTTTTGGGGATTTTTTTTTTTTCATAAATTAGAGGTATTTGTATTTATTCAAAATTACCAGAAAGTCACTTGAATTAAAAGCAAAGGGAATAGATTCAATAGAAATAGATTTCTTATAAACCCAAAAAAGCTTATGTATTAAATAAATTTAGAAAAACTAAAACTAAGGATGTTTTTGCAATAATTTAGTTAGTTTTTAAAAAGACACAATCAAGTTTCAGTTAGTTATCGTTTTTTGAAAAACTGTCATTTTTCTTTTTATTTCAGTTAACGAAAATGTTTTGTCAATTTTAGTTTTCTCGTTAGTTTTAACTATAATAACCTTGAACCAGACGTGGAGAAGCTAGGTTCAGCTTCTAAGCTCCATATGTCTGGAACAAACTCCCAGAAACTCCCAGTTTATTTACATCCAGGTTAAAGTCCCACCTGTTCTCAGCTGCTTTTACATAGATTTTTTTTTTCAAAAAGTTCAAATCTGTATGTCTTCTTTCAAGACCCAATGTTCCCTCTTTTGTTTTGAATTTTATAACATGCTTTTTATTCTTTTGCTTTCTAATGTTTTGTTTCTTCTGCACCCCGCTGTAATGCTTTTAATGTTTTATGGAGATCGCTTTGAACCGTCTTGTGCATGAAATGTGCTATACAAATGAACTTCCTTCGTATGTTTTATAAAGTCTGAATGTCCTGTTAAATAAAACAATTTAGTGACTCATAACTGTGATTTTATTTCCACCTCCACAAAAGCAAAACAAGTAAGTAAACTTCTCTGAGAGATGTGATTTTATATTTTCTGAGAGATGTGACTTTATATTTTCAGCTCAAAGGTTTACAAAAGAAACATATCAGGTCAAAAAGATGGGGGTAAAAATTAACAAAACCCACAAAAAAAAGAAAATCAGCTGCTAAATAAGTTGATATTGACCAAAGTAATGATAAATAAAATTCTATGAAAATCATGACACTGAATTTGAATTGTGGTTCAACAGAAATATTAAAAACAAACACACAAAAAATAAAACGAATAAAGAAGCATGATGGGGTTCCGAAGCTAAAATTTCATTGAGCAACACTTTGAGACAATCAGGTGTTTTCTGTAATGCTCAAAAAGACTTTTACACCTGTTGACAGGTATGTTGGTCCACTGTTACAGGAAAGGTGCTCTAATGTGTGTGGGATAGTTATATTTATGGGTTTTTTTTTTTTAATTACTATTTCCAACCACAATTCAAAAGCAATATTTTACTTCACTAAATGATAATTTTGTAAACTTATATTTATTATTAGTTTCTTGTTATTTCAGTAACTATTGTGAATTTAGCCTTCCTTTAATTGGAGGGTATAAATCTTTCTGAGGACGAGTGGATGTTATCGGGGCAAGTCCTCATGATATCGGACTTATCAGAATGACGTAATAATTTCCTGTTATTGGCCCAATAATTTTCACGCACCCCTACTTCTAGTCTTGCGCACCATCAGGGTAAGTGGAAAATAAAGTTAAATCATTCTGAGGGTGAACTATTCCTTTAAGGCCGATACAGATAGGGGGTTGATTATATTGTGCATCCCTAATAAAAACTTATAACTGGTTTGTAAGTGATGCAAATGCCATATTAGGAAAAGCTGAATCTAACCTTAATGGTATGAAAATACAATCATTAAACACATTGTAGAAAAACATTAATAAATCTGTTTATTAAGTATCTACTAATGAGTACTAATGTCAGAAACATGCGTTATAAATGATGAATTCATGATTTGCTAACTCATAACTGTGCTCATCACTGATGAATATAACATCTACAACTGTGCTTATAAACCACATACGAATGAGTATTAGTCAGAAATATGCTTTGTAAATTATGAATTCAGTATTAATGCTTAATAAATGCTTAACAGTGTGTACTCATTATAAAGTGTTTCCCAAAACGATACAAATAGTTTAACATAATAAATAAGTGTAGTAAAGATCAGCTGAAGCTTTAATTATCCCCTCCAGCAGCATTCGCTGTCATTTCCACATCCAAATGTCACTCTCAGAAAGCATCAGCTATGAGATTACATTTCCCCATCATCATTTCTGTGATGTCTCAGAGAACGATTGGTCTATCAGAACATCTGATCAAACGGAGGCTGTGTGATGCGACAGAGCTGCTGAAGTTCCTCTCCTCCAACCACGTGGTTTCTTGGTAACCTTGTCTGACTCTTTCATTTGCATCAGAGGCTTGTGTGTTTCAGCGTTTCTCTGATGTTTTCCTCGTTTTGAAGAGGAGGAGGACTGGGTTGTCCAGGTAACAGGAGGCCAATAAGGGTTATGAATGTTCCATTACAGCTCGGACTGCTCTGGGTGGCCGGCTCAAATGATCCCCATCAGACAAAAAGACGTAGAGTCGTCTGCAGCATAATTCCTTTAACCTTTCACGATCTACTTTAGTAAAGTGTGCATCTTTATTTCATCTATGAAAGGATCAAATATTTAGCAGTGTGATGGGACTACTATCCAAACATCATAAAAGCCTGCCTCCTTGTGTGCATGAGTGATGACAAACTGGAAAGAGTTTAAACTGAGCTTCCGTAGAGTCAGATACTCTGACGTCACTGGGCCCCTGTTCCTGAAACATGCGTCACCTGAGTTTATATTAGCTCCCAACATGAAGCAGAGGAGCACAGACCCCTGGGACGCCACACAACACGACCTGTGTGGATGCAAAGTGTGCAAAAGGTGTGTGCATGTTTGCTCAAAGGACGGAAACACACTTGCACAGACAAAAAGGAGCGATGTAAACAATATGTGTACACGGTGCAACACGTAGTGCATACACTTCAGCTGCTGTGTAAGGGCCATGTGGTGTGTTATCAGGCCAGCCTGTTCTCATACTCGGAGCGAGCCCAGCAGCTGGCAGAGTTGGCTCGTCAACAATCCTCTTTGTTTAGAAGCTGGTAAAATCTCTGGCAGAGGCCAGCTAGCATGAATTTAACAGTCAGTAAAATTTTAGAGTTGATCATTAACAGCACATAAGGGAGGAGTAGTCAGACATGCCTGCTGCTCCCACACCCTCTAAACACACCACTTCACCAGCGCTGCAATACGTCTTCATTGTGTCTCTGTCAGATGCTGATAAGGCACTTCCTCTGCTTCCTGAGGTTAGGAAATACCAGATTTCTGTTATTCTGCTGCAGCATTAGTGGCAACATCAAGGCTGGGCAGACACTATGTGCCAATCTTCTCAAAAGCCCTCTAATTACACAAAAAACAACTCATTACAAACTTAATCAGGGTTCATTCTAGCTCTCAGTCAGCTGTTGCAGAATATCACACACTTCTGACACTGCAGGTCATGTTTGGTCAGGTAGGCAACTTTGTGTGTTTTGGTGTGTGCTCCTCGGCTGCTGATTAATTTTGGTCAATGTTTGTTTGTCAAACAGTGGCTCACTGATTGTTAGTTCAAATGAATCATCTGTTTGAACAGTCGTATACAAGAGGATTTGCAGTGGTGGTGGAGAAAATTAAAGGAAACATTTTACTGGTCTATAATCTGCGTTATTTCCCCACGTTATAGTTGTACACTGCAAAAACTCAAATCTTAGCGAGTATATTTTTCTAGTTTCTAGTCAAAATATCTCATTACACTCAAAACAAGACAAAATTACTTAAAGAGAAACATTTTAGTGAGATATAAGATCTTGTTTTAAGACAATGCATCTATTTCAAGAAATCCTATCAAGAGAATTTAGCTTGTCCATTGGCAGAATTTATTTATTTATTGCTTGTTACAGGTCAAAAAAATCTTGGCCACTCTTCAAATAAGTAAAAAATGGGACAAGCAAAATTTTCTTCAGATTTCTTGAAATAAGATGCGATGTCTTAAAACAAGATCTTACTGCAGGGCTGTCCAATTTGGGGCCCAGGGGCCAAAGTTGGCCCGCGAGCTATTATTTTTGGCCCATTGCCAATTGTCTCATTTCAAAATTTTGATTTTCTGAGCAACATGAAAAGTTCTTTTGATATTTATTCATTATTGCACTTCCCCTACTGACCACAAATGACCATTGCATGCATCGTGGGAAAGGGTGGCCCTGTTGTTCTTCAATCAGCTCAGATCTGGAAGCCCATGATCGGGGGGGAAAGAATAAATGAGAAGATTGTCAAATGTCAGATAGTTTATGAAAAGCAGTGGCACACTGACAAGAGAAAGTTTAAAAGTAGTTGGGGACATGAGTATATTTTTTTACAGAAGTCAATTTTAAAGTAGTATGCCTTATTTTCAAGCAGAAAGTTGCTGTTTTCAAAGGAGTACAATCTCCGTGATCTATTTTTGGTCTCATGGAGGTTTGAATTTATGTTTTACCATAGTTTTTGAAGACCTATTTAGATATTCACTAATTTCAGGCAGTAAAAAAAAGTTTTATTACTTTGTATGAGGTTTTATTTTTGACAATTATGCTATATATGCTAAGCACATTGGATTTCATACACTGCAACACCAAATTTTACCCTGAGTCATTTTTGGCCCTCCAATGTAAAGAATTTGGACACCCCTGTCTTATTGTGTATCAAACTGAAATGTTTCTGTGTAAGAAATTTGTCTTATTTTGAGTGTGATTAAATATTTTGACTAATTAGAAAGATATACTTAGGCGAAGGACATAAGCACCCAAAGAAACATCCAAACTCAGCTTGGAACAGAAAAATATATATTTTTTAATCTCTAACCTTAAACTGAAAAACTTTGGCTTTAACTACTTGAGTAGTCCTCCACCAAGCAGCTCAGCTCCCCACATGCAATTAAACAAAATTTGATCATGATTTAAATTTTTATGTAAAACAATCTCCAAACTCATAATTGAGTTGAAACATTTTTTTCCATTTTTCTTGGCACAATTTCTCCAAAACTACCTTGTATAACATTTGCAGCAAAATTAGCAACACCAATTTAAATGAGCAAACTGAATAACTGACATATTGCAATATATATATATATATATATATATATATATATATATATATATATATATATATATATATACTGCCCGGCCAAAAAAAAGTCGCCAACTAAAAAAAGGTCAAACATTTAACATTTGGTTGGAGCCTTTAGCTTTGATCGCGGCAGCATTCGCTGTGTTTCCAGAAGCTTCTGCAATGTCACCAGATTTATTTGCATCCTGTTGCATCAATTTTTCACCAAGATCTTGATGATGATTGTAGAGTCTGACCACAGCACATCCCAAAGATTCTCAATGGGGTTCAGGTCTGGACTCTGTGGGGGCCAATCCATGTGTGAAAATGATGTCTGATGATCCCTGAACCATCTTTCACAATCTGAGCCCGATAAATTCTGGCACGGTCATCTTGGAATATGGCCGTGCCATCAGGAAAGAAACATCCATTGATGGAATAAGCTGCTCATTCAGCATATTCAGGTATCAGCTGACCTCATTATCTGAGCTCATACTGTTGCTGAACCTGGACCTGAGCAACTGCAGCAACCCCAGATCATCACACTGCCCCCACAGGCTCATACAGTAGCACTAGGCATGATGCTGCATCACTTCATCTGCCTTTCCGGCCACATTTCTTCCTGGAAGACGATGGTCCACTATCCTTCCAGTTTTTCATAATGCGTTGGACTGTTCTGAACCCAGTTTTAGTAGTTTCTGCAATCTCTTTAGATGTTTTCACCTCTTGATGCCAATGATTTGACCCTTCTCAGACAGACTAACATCTTTTCCACGACCACGGATGTGTCTTTCCACATGGTTGTTTAGGAAATGAGAAGCAAGTCATTGCACCAGTTGGGGTTAAATAACTTGTTGCCAGCTGAAAGATAATCGCCCATGCAGTAATTATCCAATAGGAGGCTCGTACCTATTTGCTTAGTTAAATCCAGGTGGCGACTTTTTTTTTGGCCAGGCAGTGGCCAGCACATACATACATACATACATACATATATAACAGCCATGTATAGCTAATGTTTAATTTTATTCATTTTTATTCATTACTTTCTTTTATTATTTTGATAAACCACCTCCGATGTTGATGCAGAGAATCATTCTAGGGATGTTTGGTCATTTATGTTTTTAATTTCATCCTTCCAAATAGACCTTTTGGCTACATTTTTTCTGTATTTTATATTTTCAGGTTTTTGTATTGATGAGGTGCTTACATGACAGTGACAGTTTGAACTGTAAGAAAAAAACCACACAACAAAACCGTTGCTCACATAATGAGTTGTGCACACAGCCCAGTACTACCAAACTGGGCAGCAGACACATTTTGAATAAATTTCTTGTTTATGGATGTTTTTATGTGTCATCTTGTTGTGTGTTTGGTACATGAATAACTTTATGCTTGTTGACTGATTGTCTTCTTATGATGTCACCACAAGGCCTCCTAGCTCCCCCCACCCCTCCCTCCCCGTCTCTCTAACTGGCTCTCGCGCCATGTAGTTTCCCTTTAATGGAGGGGGGTTGAATTAGGACTTCAAGTTTTATTTTAAAAGGCCTAAACAGAGCGACATGTTGAAAATCACGCTGCAACTGTATCCACACACTCTCCCTGGCTTTACACTGGTCTGTGAGCGCAGCGCAACGTCTTTGCTGCGACCTGCACGGCGCGAGCTTTCACACCGTTCTCTGTGCGCCCGCGAGTGCGCCCGCGAGTGCACCCGCGAGTGCACCAGCTGTTGTTAGATCTGTGACATCACGGGAGGACTGCAAGGTTGCCTGTGATTCTCATCCAAATGGTTAATTTTGACCACATGTTTGTGCGTCAAGGCTTCTTATTTTACTGTAACCTTGTGGACACGGAGATGATGTCCTGTTCAGGTGGCTTTTGTTCAGGAAGTTACTGGTTGTTTTACACTGAATCTGTGTCTGATTTCCTGTCTGGTCTGATCTGAACTACTGAAATTGACGCGGCGTCGGTGCGTGCTCCGTCAAGAATAGAGCTGGCGCGTAGCCTATCTTTAGCGCGGCACGACATGCTGGAGCGATGACGGACCACTCACTCACACGCCTCCTAGTTTCAGAGAGAAATAAAAGCCAGAGATAAAAACACAGTTTATTTATAGATTTTCATGACAGGGAAAGTCCGGGAGCGGGTCAAATAGGTCCTGAATCCGATCAAAGAGGTCCCAGAGCGCGCTCCGGCTTGCTCCGGCACAAATTAAGCACTGGGTGTCATTAACAAAAATGTTAGATTTGGATTGTTCTAGAATTGCACTGAAGCCCAACAAAGTTTATTTTAGGATATTTTTTATCATATAAATAAGTATATTCATATTATTTCTCAAATATGGAGAAATTGCAGAACAGCTGAATACATTGTTTATTTTGGATAGATTTATGTTTTTCGCATTAATTTAATTATTCAAAGTATATTTGTTTTATTCATTTAATGAATAAAACAAATAATTGCAAAACAGCTGTAAGGTTCATATTTGCAGCCTATATTTATTTTCAGTGCTAGAAACCTTAGAAAGAAATGCTAAATTGATGCATCGTGTAACTAGAAAATAATCGTTTGAACAATCGTGATTTCAATATTGGCCAAAATAATTTTTTCCAAAGTCAGGCAGCCCTACTACCCTGGATACAGATGGCGATCCGCATCGACATGTAATAAGTTCTTCCTCGTACCATTAACATCATTCCCTGAAAATTTCATCCAAATCTGTTAAGTACTTTTTGAGTTACTTTGCTACCCAACAGATAAACAGATAAACACTGGCGATTACTGAACATTACCCTCTTGGCGGAGGTGATAACAAAAGAGGAAGAGCAACGGCATGATGATCACACAGAAAACACCGGAAATAAGTTTGAGAGATGGTTGTATCACCACTTGATGATGTCAGAGGCAAACGTGCCATTTCAAACAGAATAATTAAGTTTGATCCAAGTCTAATTAAATCCAGTAATGAAATTCATTATGACCCTAATTCAATGTGGTTGTATTCACACAGGGTTCTTGCAGGTTTCGGCAAGTTAAATGAAGGCATTTTAAAGACCTTTATTAAAGGAGTCATCACCCGGAAATCCCACTTATTCATGTTAAAACGTGTATTGGGGTAGGAATTGAGTAAAAAAGTGCCAGAAACTCCTGAAAGTGAAAGTGGCTTCGTTTTTCAGCTTGAGCTCTCTCTTCATCCCAGAATCGGCCACAAGAGCGCGCACTCCACAGCACGCGATTTGGACCCGCCTCTGGCATTGACGTCAATCGCATCGGCCTGCTAAGCTAGCATCTTTAGCGTCACCTAAAAGCAGCTGATTACCTGCCACGGAGGAGTTATGACCAGCTGTTATGACGTGAACTAGAGAGGCTGCGAGCGAGCTGCTAAGCTAGCGTCTTTGATATGAACTCTGCTTTTCACCGGCTCCTGCGCAGAAGCGTGTCCGCCTTACAGATGCTCGTGGTCGGCCTGAGTGGACAGAAGGGACAGCACTAGGGAGCAGTGGATTATATTTATCAGTGAGGATGTGCAGTCGGTAAGTGTTGCT
Source organism: Atherinomorus stipes (assembly GCA_023101725.1). Taxonomy (NCBI): domain Eukaryota; kingdom Metazoa; phylum Chordata; class Actinopteri; order Atheriniformes; family Atherinidae; genus Atherinomorus; species Atherinomorus stipes. The sequence continues at coordinate 167,298 of JALJCO010008935.1, forward strand.
GCTTGTGTAACTTATTATCTTTTGTGTCAGAGACCAGTAAACGGTGGTTGACGAGCGGACAAGCTGCTAATGTAGCTACAGAAGCTAACAGTGTTTGGTTAACTTCACGTCAGACGTCCGCTCCTTATATTCATCAGAGTCCAGCCCTTTTACTCTGGACCCTCTCCATCAACCGCACCGTTATGTTTTTATGACGTTTTTGTCTGTTGGGACATCATTTCCTTCACTTGCTCTGTCCTGATAAAACTTTGTTTTGGCTTTGACGTTTGCCTCGTAAACGCGCTTACAGACAGCTCTAACTCTCGTACGTGTTCTCGCGACAAAAAAAAGTTGGGGATAAAAAAGAGGTTAAAATGAACTTATTAAATTTTTGTCCACCCAACTAGAATTAAAAATGCATTTGAAGATAATTTAAGAAGGATTGTGTGTGTAAAACACTAGGTTATGACACCTTTAATTAAATTTAAGACCAGAAACATTCTAATGATCTCAGAAATTTAAAATCCTTATCCTTGCATTAGAAACAGAGACTTAATCAATTCAGTACTAAAACTGAACTGTCCTGATTTGATACCAGTATCGGATATCGGGCCAATATTAGTTAATATTAGTTAAACGTGGATCAGGTTGGATTGCATCAAATTTTGCCAATCCAGGAGCTCCATTCCAGCTTTCCTTTCAAGCAATTCTTTCTGAAAGGGTCTTAATTTATTTGACATTATCCTACATATTATTATGTTTGTAAGTTTAAAATTCATCATAGCCATTGGTTAATAATAAATGGGTCAGTGCTAGACTGTTAAACCTGGTTTTTAGAGGTGAGGTACCACAAAACAGACCACAAATAAAATCAATTATCAGATCAAAAAGAAGAATCTTTTTGAAAGAGACCAATGACAGCACAAATAATAAAATTAAGGCTGCGATGAAACAGTGATGAAACGGCAAAGTAGCGGTGACAAAATTACGACGTAGCGGCGCCAAAGCTGCGCCAAAATGGCAACATAGATGGGTTTCCCGTTTACAAACATTGGCGGCTGCGCGCGCAACCAGGGGGCAAAAAGCCTGTGTTTTGTATTGGAGTCTACGGCCAAACACGCACTCATAAAAATGTAAAGTAACCCAAAGAAAAAAACAAAGATCGTTGTGTTTTAAATTATATTGAATAAATCTGTATTTTGATAACAAATAAAATACTGACGCTGCGTTGCTGTGTTATATTTCTATAACCATTACACTAACTTGGTAAGGGAGTCATCACCCGGAAACGGCATTTTTCTTGTTAAAACATGGATATTATTCGTGTTGGACCTCATTTGAAATTTGCCTGAAAAACCTGAGTTAGAAAGCGGCTTAAACTTTCGTTTAGACTCTTTGTTCAAACCAAGAGGCCACAACAATCTGCAGCCTGCAGCAGGTTCAGTTCAGCTCCGTGTCGTCCTCACCTCCTCCATACAGGAGCAACTTTCACTAGTTTGGATTAAACCAGGCAAAGACGACATCATCACTACGTTTGGAAAGGAGCTGATTCCAGCTGTTAGGGACTAACACGCATTGCTGTCGGTAGGTTTCGCTGCTTGTGTAACGTTCTGCTTTATTGTGGATGAGATCGTGGTGGACAGTAGACAGACTAGCTAACTGCTAGCAAGCTAACGGTATAAACTCAAACACCATCTGATTTACGACCCCGTACTTCGTACTAAATCTCCGGGATGCGTCGTTCTGCCACGTGAACGTTCGTAAACGGCTCCACCATCAGTTTCTTCTCCTTTTTTAAGTTCGTGTCTAAGCAGCAGAGGATGGCTGTCACACACAGTGTTTACAGTTTATGTCATGCAGCCGATCGCGGCGGTGATGCTGCTATTACAGTCTTCCCACTAGAATACGGGAATAATTTCTGCCTCCGCCGTGGTTTAATCCTACATGTGACCATGGTGAAAGACTAAATAAATCCTAGTCTGAACCGGAATAAGTTATCTGGGAGGGTTTTCTGAAGATCAGTCACACCTACTGTCCTATTTTCACCATTTTCAACTGTTCACATGCATTAATGTTTTGATTTTTGCAACCAAACAAATACCAGGACTCAAACATTATATTTCCCCGACACTTTCACGTCATATCTTGACCTAATCCGCATTATAAGTTGAGTTTTGTATGTAAAACACACGTCTTCTCATAGTTCAATAAAGGGGGGGAGAAAAAAAAAAAAAAAAAAACAAAAAAAAACCCAAAAGGGGAAAAATGGGGGGGAGGGGAAGGCACAAATGCTTTTCCTCTGTTTTCTTGCCCCCTGGTTGCGTGTGCATCCTATCTGTGACGTTGCTCAGAAACCCATCTATAGAGGCGACATAACAGCGACATAGTGGCGACATAGCGGCGATGAAATAGCTACAAAGCAGCAATGAAATGGCAAGAAAGCTGCGATGAAACGGTGGTGAAACATCGACAAAACACAACAAAATGGTGACGAAACGACAACGTAGCAGCGATGAAACGCGATGAAACTGCTACGATTTTGCGGCAAAATGGTGATGAAACTGTGACGTAGCGGCGACAAAGCAAAGACGAGAGGGAAGAAAAATAATTTTCCAGGACATTTTACTCCATATGTTTTCCATGACTGGAAAAATGTTAAATCATTTTCAAGGTTTTCTAGAACGTGTGGGACCCTGTACTCGTGAATAAGTGAAAGTAAAAAATGAAGACTGTCTAAATCAAATTTAAGACCTTGGACAGGGACCTATGAAATCAGTTTTATTTTTTCTAAAATTCCGTTTTAATTTTTCCCATTTTCGGTGTTATTCCGTTTTTAATTTTTGAGAATTCAGTTTTTATTAATTTTACACAAATTTAACACCAATAGTTTATAAAATAATTAAATCCACATGAGTGTGTGTGGTGTGGGGGGGGGGGGGCATTCCGGGCAAAGCTTTCCCTTTTTAAAAAGAAAAAAACACATTTTTTGAAATTGTTGCTCATTTCCGTGACATTCCGCGTTTATAATAAATTCCGTTGTTAATATTCAATTCCGTGATCCCATCCGTGATTCTGTGATCGCAGATTTTATAGGGCTCTACTTGGACTGAAAGTAGACTGTAAAGATGCACTACAGAACTTTCTGAAGTTTTCTCAGTGACCCCCCCTATCGACGGCTAAACTAGCATCCACCTTCATCCTACCTGCACTCTGCGCTCACTCCAGCCAGTTAAAGACAGTCTTATGGCCATGATTCATGTTCAAAACACCTGGTGTCTTTATAAACGTTTGAAAGAACGTGACGCGGTGCACAACCAATACTCGGCTGCAACATCACACCGCATCCCGGATGGAAAAGTAGCAGTGCGGTTTCTCAGCCTCAGGGTGCTACTGGCAGTGATGGCTAGAGAAATGTGCATAATGAATGTTGGTGTGCCATCAAAACCAGTCAGAAACACAGATTTTGAAAGGTCAAAAAGTTGTGTCTTTAAGACATTAAATTTTAGGGCCTTAATTTTAAAGTTCAGGATTTTAGACTTTTTTAGACCCTGCAAGAACCCTGTTCACAGAATGTCAGTCAAAGAAAAACCAGCCTCCCAATCAAAGCCAGCAGGTCCAACCACATGAAAGCATTTTAATGTGCCAGCTGGTTTCAACCAAAACCTAGATACTACAAGCCTCAGAAAAACTGCTCTTCAAAAGCCACAACCATGCATTTATAAAGCTTGTAACTGGTCTCTCCATACTGGATGGATCATGCGGCTACCTATATGAAAGAAACTAGTGTTTCTATTCCATTTATTACCCCCCCCCCCCCCAATCTGTGCAGCCATCTCCTTCAAGCATTTGTGTGAGCTTTTAGCAGATACCAGGTATGAGCAGGAAGTAAGAATATGTGAAAACATGAGGAAGTCATGCTTTTTGCACTTGCACAATAAACAAGATATACTCGTACAAAGGCCAAACCCTCAGAGACAAACAGTCCCCAAGTCTTCTATCTCCCAGTAGAGTTTTCCAGTAACAAGCATTTTACATTTTCCTTTCCTTTATCTCCACTTTTAGGGTTCACACTCTTTTCTAGAAGTTGTTTTCCAGGACTTTTCCAGGACATTTTCAGGACTTTTCCAGCTGCTACAGTACAAGTCAAGTTATCACAACATAGACTAATAAATCCCATCACATGCTTTATGAGAAGTGTTCTACAATTGTAGCTTATATCTTTTACAGCGATGAAGTAAAGAAGAAGAAAAGACGAAGTAGCGACGAATCAGTGACAAAACAGAGTCAAAGTGGAGATAAAGCTGAAATGGTGACTAAACGGTGACGAAATAGTGACGAAATGGCGACGTAGCGGCGACAAAACTGTGGAGACATAGCTGTGGAGACATAGCTGTGGAGACATAGCTGTGGAGACAAAGTTGCGGAGACAAAGTTGCGGAGACAAAGTTGCGGAGACAAAGTTGCGGAGACAAAGTTGCGGAGACAAAGCTGCGGAGACAAAGCTGCGGAGACAAAGTTGCGGAGACAAAGTTGCGGAGACAAAGCTGTGGAGACAAAGTTGCGGAGACAAAGTTGCGGAGACAAAGTTGCGGAGACAAAGCTGCGGAGACAAAGTTGCGGAGACAAAGCTGCGGAGACAAAGTGATTGGCCTTTACTTCCGCGGCATATAGTTCCCTTATTGAATGCTGCCTCTTCAGTCGTTTGATGTGAAATCGGCTTCTCGTTTGTACTCAATCAGAATTTGTGGGTCACGAAGCGCAACTGGAGAAAAATCTTGAGTTAATTAGTTCACTTTCACCAAGTGGTGCTCGTTGGAAACACCAGATTACAGCAACTATGCTAAGCTAAGCTAAGTCAGTGCTGCCAGACTTAGAGAATGACTGGGTCGGCTAGAAAACGCTTCTGCCCACTTGTCCAACTCGGGGGACTGCGGGGGAGGCTCAATTTCACCCAGGAGGGGGGCATATGCCTTTAACATTATGTGCATATGCTCATGTCTGTAATGTAATGTTACGTTTGAGTCGAAGGCGTCTTCTTCTCCTTTCATTTTTTTTTCGTTTTTCGGCCCAAAGCCAAAAAAATAATCCAGTCTGCCAGGAAAAGGAGATTATTGCTGCTACAGACGGCATTGAGGACATCTCCGGGAATAGACGGACGACGACTGGTGACCCATGAGGATTTTGAAGGGTTGTCCCATTTCTCAGGGCAGGGCTGTCCAATTTG
>JALJCO010008935.1:177500-225000 GCA_023101725.1 Atherinomorus stipes
TGCAAAGCCCAGCATGATCAGAGTAAGACAATTAACCCTTAACACTGAGCCATTTTTACTATTTTTGATCCCCTCGTTTTCTTAAATGTAAACGGCAAAACTATAAAAAATGAATGCATCACATCAGTATAGCTTCATCAAAGCCAACCAAACAACCACAACTGAACTTATGACCAACAGTAGTTTGAGATTAGGGCTGCCACGATTAGTCGACCAGTCGACTAATAGTTGACAATCAAATTAGTCGACGACTAATTTCATAATCGACTTGTTGTTTGTTTCTAAGCTTTGTTTTTCCTCTAAAATTGCGTCGTATCTCTCGCTGCCTTGTCTTCCTTTGTCTGGTCAGCTTTTCTTGAATCGTATACTGACATCAATAATCACACAAGGAATGTAGCGATATGAAAATTTCATATAACGGTTATTGTGACCAAAATGATCACGGTTATTCTTGTTGCAGTATCAAAATACCCCACAGGATCTTTGAAAATATCAAAAATAAGTCGTCTACTTTGTTCTTTTTAAAGAGAGAAAAACACCCAGAGAACTGTCCTCATGGGTGCCTTCGTTGCCTTCCACCATGTTTTCATAAAAAAGAAATTGGGACTGCTGCTGCTTTTCCTGCAGTTAGCAGCATCAGTTTTTCACAGTTCAATGATCAATCACGGTTTTAACAATAATTCAAATTTGAAATGGTATTACTAATCATTGGGAATTTTTATCACAGTCAATCATTTTACCGGTAATTGTTACATCCCTAAAACACATACACTACCAGTTTGGACACGTTTTTCCCATTAGATTGAATGAGAAGGTGTCTAAACTTTTGACTGGTGCTGTAAACATGCAACAGTTTTCCTATGATCCGATTAGTCGACTAATCGCCAAAATAATCGGTGATATTTGATTATCAAAACAATCGTTTGTTACAGGCCTATTCTAGATGAACAATGACCAATGGCTTACAAAAGCAAAAATATGGTAATTGAAACAAAACGCACAACAGAAACAGTTTGTATATTTACACTTTATCTTCAGGCTTTGGTTTTTTTTTTTTTTTTTTTTTTTTTCCATTTACACTTATTTATGCTACTGTTTACCTTCTATCCTCACTAAACCAACAGCTTGTTTTTGGCGCTTGTCAACATCTCCTTCCTCTTTATTCCAGCCATAAAGGAGCAGCATTTTTCTCTTTTCATACAACTTTCCTGTCCATTATTTATCTCTGACATTACCATCATTAAGCTATCTGACTGGTTGAAAGTTTGACACAAGTAACTTCATCATCATTCCCAGATCAAGACAGAGGTCTCTTAGCAACACATCAGTGATAGATATACCTTCTCTCTTTAAATAAGCAAAATGTGATAAATAATGGTGTTATCACAGATTTAACATGGAGTCTCTGAGTAAACACCCACTTTGCAACTGGACAGATATAAATGGCCGTCATTCCTTTGTATTCGCTTTGACTTGTGTGCCGTGTGGCCGTGTTTACATGGACATACTCACCAGCCATGTCCATGTTAACATAACTAGTTGCTAGCTATGTTAACATGGACAAACCAAGTCAAACTGGTAAAATGACTTCAAGTTTACAGTGAAACAGAAGTGTTTATATGGACACCTCATTAGGGGATGGCTGGCGCACATGAATTAGTGGAAGTTTGCTGATTGATCCCCAACTTAAGTAAATCACATGTTGAAGTGCATTTGAGAAAGATACGACACATTGCTCCTGAAGGCATCTATTAAATCAATTAAAGGAAATATATCTAATAAACTGTGCATGTGCAGGCTACCAAGCATTTGAAAAGGAATCCTGATCAATCTAATGAAAATATGACAAAAAGAAGAAATATTTATCACCTTTGCAGATAAAATCATGATGATGAACATTATGGAGGCTTTTTTTTTTTTTTTTTTTTTTGCTCCTTCTAATTAAATGGCAAAGTGAGCAACATGCAGGCAAAGGTGGAAGAAAGAGTTTTTCTTGCTTTCTTAGTATGTTTAACTATCTCTAACTCTAATAAAGATATCCATCACTGACCAGTCTGGTTTGGCTGCAACTATATTTCCACCCCGTGGAGACTCATCCTGCCACATGTGAACATTTATTCCATCCATGAGGAAGCTGTTGACCATATGGCTTATAAATGAAAGCTTCTATTTATATTGTCATGAGAGATTAAACATGCTCACCGAGGGATACTGTTCAGCTTAATTTCTACTGAGTGTGGGGCACCACCTCTAATTCATAATGTTCTCATGAAAGGGCTAATGCTACAAAAAACAAACTTCTATTTGTCATTCACATGTGCAGAACTGACAAGCTTCGCCTCACGTTCAGCCAGAGACGGACACATTTTACAGGGAGTGACCAGGCTGAGACCGTTACGCTCACCTGGCTGACACAGAGACAAAAGTCTCTTGTTATTTAAAAACACTTGTGAAGTGTGGTTTGTCAGCCTCTGGAAGCTGCAGGGCAACAACGGCTCCAGGAATGTGCACAATAAATGTCACTGTGCTGTCAAAACGAGTCAAAAACACTTCCTTTCAAAGACAGATGCAAGTACAAGCTGTCATCACACAACTGATGAGAACAACTTGTCATATTTATTATATTCTAACTGGGATTGTTACAGTGATTTGTTAAAAAATAATAAACTGTTTATGTGTGTGTACTTGTACAGCTATGTCACAGGGAGCTTCACTTTCAAGTAAGTATAAATTAAAAAATGGAGACCTTTCTGACTGGATTAGTATTATCTAGGGACAACATGTAATTTGTAATAATTACAGAGATTGTCTGTGATTTTAATCCATTGTGAATCAACCATGTCTGTGATTTGCGATGTAGTAATTCCCCCCGCAAATTACCTACTATAATTTGCTAAACAGAGGTCCTCTGATAATACTAATCCAATGCGAAAGGACATCTCTGTGATTTGGACAGAAATCACCTGTAAATCGGCGGTGTATTTGTTTCCTGGACGCGTTTCATTTCCTTTTTGGCAAAAAATGGGGTTTTTTTTTTGTGTTTTGGGTGTGAGGTTCGCCGAGGGGTGGTTTGATGCTGCGGTGTTTGCGGGTGTCGTGGTGGATCTGCGGGGGTGGGTGTTGAGTTTTGTTGGTGCAGTTTTTTTTGGGTTGGGGTTGTTTGTGTGATGAGGTAGTGATGTAGAGGAGATAGTTCGTTTTGGTCTGTGTTTGTCTTGTGAAGTTTGAAGGCTTTTCGTTTTTTCGGTTCTTTTTCGGTTTTTTTTTTTGTTGTTAGAGCAATTAAGTAAACAGCCCCCCCCCTCCCTGTTGTGTTTTGGGTGTGTTTGGAGTGGTGGTAAATGGTTTAAGCTTTGAGAACATGAGGGAGGGGGCCAAACTTTTCTTGTTTTTTTTTTTTGTGTGTTCGGTCCTGTTGCTGCCGTTGTGGTTGCTTTGACCGCCGAGTTGATGTTTATAGGTAGGAATGGGGCATTAAATGGTCGGGTCCGGGGTGGCTGTGGGGTGGGTTGGCGTTTCGATGCCGTGGGTTTTGTGCTTGTTTTCTGCTTGTCTTTTGTGTTGGGTGGGAAAGCGGGTGGGTTTTTTTTTGTGGCCGGTTGGTGTTGCCTCTTGGGGTTGTTGTGCGTTGGTTGGGAGTTGGTGGGGGGTGTTTGTCTGGTTGGGCTCAGTTCTGGCGTGTTTTGTTTTGTTAAAGAACAGCTAGCTCTTTAAGGTCTCAGCTCAGGGAAAAATGTCCTTTTGTGTGTATAGATTTTTTGTTTTTGTCTGTTGTCCTGGTTCTGTATCAATATGGTGGTGTTTGGGTTTGTGTTGTTTTTGGGTTTGGTTTTGTTTGTTTGTTCTGCGAATGTTTTGTTTTGTCTTTTTGTCTTTCTGTTTGTGTTTTGTGTTTTGTGCGAAAAAGGTTTTGTGTTTTGCGAGAATTATTTGTGTTTTTGGGTGGCTTATTTTAAAAAAAAAAAAGAAGATGCCGGGCTGCTGCCGGTTCATGGTTGGTTTGTTTGAAGAAAGAGTTTGTCTGGGGGGATGGTGGGGGGTGGTTGCGTTGTTTGTTTTTTGTGGCCTGAGTTTTTTTGTTGTTTTTTTTTGTGTTTTTTTTCCGCGGGGCTGCTGTGCTGTTCTGTTGTGCTTTGTTCTTTGTTGTCGTGGGTTTTTAGTTTTGTGGTGTTGGTTTGGTGGTTTTTCTTGGGGGGCGGTTTGCGAAGGTCGATTTTGACGACGGGCTGGGACAATAAAAGCCGGCTCTCTGGGGCGCTTCCCACCGTTTGAGGGGAGCTGGGTCTGCCGATGTGTTCAGAGTCAGAGTTAGATCCGCGGTCGGGTGAGATAGAAATGAAAGTTTTGGTTGGTGGGGGGTTTTGTGTGGGGGGTGGGAGAATATGTTTTTTTCGGGAGCGGTTTAGGGGGAGTGGAGAGAGGGGTGTGGTATGGGAGGTGTTCAGGATGTGTCTTTGCTGGAATCTGTATAGTAGGGAAAGGGTGTGTGAATTTAGTTTAGTGCGATGGGGTAGGTTTGAGGAAGAGGGTGGGGGGGGGGGTGGGTGGTGACTCTTTTTACTTGAGAGTATGAGAATAGGTGACATTTCGATTGAGGGACAGAGATTCACTTTTCGAGTTGATGAAAATTTCAAGTGTTTGTTAGAGAGACACGTTTGCTGATGGGGGATGAAAAGGGCGTCACGAAATGATTTGTTCGTTACGAAAACAACACTGGATTTGATGTTTCGATAATACAATATTGTTTGTGGTAAAACTGATTTAGGTCCCTAGTGACATTCGCCCCTGCTTTTAAGAAAATGGGGGGGTTGGTTCACAATTTTGTTCTGTAAATGGTAAAAAAATGGGGGAAAGAGGGCAGAAATGTAATAGAAAACTTTTATGTCAAATTACTCACACAAAAAAGATTGATATTTACAATCTGAAAAAAAAAAATATCTAAAGCCACAGATGATTCTTCTTCCCTTCAGTCCATCATGTTTGTACAGCAGCCCACATCTGACAAATCTAACACTGGCTGTACAACAGCTTTCTGTGTTTGAAGCAAATGGACGAGGTTAGCTGGGTGCAGTCTGCAACTTGACACTAGATTTAACTACAGCTGACACACTCCGAATGATACTGAGCCTCAAAGACTGTTGCACTTATAATGGTTTATTAGCATTTGTCCTATAGAGTTTTCAACAAAGAACTTTTATGAAATGGTAATAACACATAAACATTAGCGTGGCAGCAAAAATAAAGATTGTATGGTCAAAGATTTGTACAAAATATGAAAGTTTTTCCAACTCTAAAGTAAAATTGATCACTTTAACTCCTAGAAAGCAATGCCATTTGTCCATCTGATTCAGTGGAACCATTAATCTCAGTGCAATCTCTCCTGTGGGGGGGAGGGGCAGGTATGAGATTACCTGCCACTTAGCGTTTCATTGTCAGTTATCCAAACAGTGGGAGGAGGAGAAGGAGAGTAGGCGTGCAGCTCTGCTGGCCGTGTCTGTCCTTTCAAAAACACAAAGCCGATGAGCCGCTGCAGCTCAGACCTGCCTCTGTCTGGGGAGACTCGTCTCCGTGGAGACCAGCATAGGACTCAGCTGCCTGCAAGACCCATTAGCGGTTAGGGCAGTTGGGCTTTTAAATGGCCAGATGGAGGTTTCAGAGCAGGACAAAGATATTTCTGATCTCAGGGCTACAAAGGCCAGAGCAGAACAAAAGAGGGGGAGAAGATCATTAATGACATCTATACAGCTGTGTTAAAAAGTGTTTGCCCCCTTCCTGATTTGTTATTCTTCTGCATGTTTGTCACACTTATTATGTTTCAGATCATCACACAAATTTAAATGTTAGACAAAGATAACACAAGTTAGTCCCAGACGAAAACCACTGCTGAGCAAAAAGAACATAAAGGCTCATCTCAGTTTAGCCAGAAAGCATCTTGATGATCCCCAAGACTTTTGGGAAAATACTTTGTGGACTGACGAGACAAAAGTGGAACTTTCTGGAAGGTGTAGGTCCCATTACATCTGGCGTAAATGAGGTGAAATTGGCAAAAGTGATAACAACTAAAAATTCAATGACAATCATGACATTTATTTTGAATCGAGGATACAAAGAAATATTAAAATATTAAAACAAAAACACAAAAAATAAATAAAACAAGCAAAGCATGAAGGGGTTCCGAAGCTAAAATTTTGTTGAGCAACCCTTTGAAACAATCACTGCAATCAGGTGTTTTCTGTAACGTCCAATCAGACGTCTGCACCTGTTGACAGGTATGTTGGTCCACTGTTCACGGGAAAGGTGCTCCAATGTGTCTGGTTTGTTGTTTTTTTTTTTTTTTTCCAAATTTTTTCCAACCACAATTTAAAAGCAATATTTCCGTTTACTAAATGGTAGTTTGCACATTTCTATTTATGATTAGTTTCTTTAGTTTCTTGTTGTTTGAATTACTATCGTGAATTTAGCCTTTTCTGTAGAAGTTATGAATAATTTTGAGGATGACTGTATGTTTACTTTCACTATGATGACACGATGAACCATTTTTCCCTACTTTTACTCTATTCATGTTAAAATCTAACCTTATGTGGGCTTCCAAAAAAATACTGCAGTTTGATGTTATATTTCAACTTCATGACTCATTGAAAGCCGTGTAGTGTACTTTCAGGGTTGATCCAGACACCACGTTACACGCTGACTTGTGCTATCTTGTTTGCTGGTTGATGGTGAAACGCTGCAGCTTGCCACTTGTGGTAAAAAATATCACAATGCTGCTCTTTCACAACTTTTCTGCACTGCTGAGGTGAAGCCAACCTGCACTTGCTCTCAACACAATCCCTTCACACTGAGAAGTGTTTTCTACGTATTACATAAAGGCCAGACCTTTCCAGTCTTTGTAATCTGTGTTGTGAAAGCCCCGATCACATGATGCCTGTACTATCCGAGGGTCCCTGAGGTCCATTTTTATGTACTTACAGATCACATACCACTGACTCAACATTTCTTTAACCCTCCCATCAGCCTGGCTTAAGCCTCGGGTAAACCAAGTCACATGTCTTTATGTTAACTGTGCAGCTCAGGATGTGTGAAGGTACAAAAAGAACATCTATCATGTTTAAGTAGGGCTGTGCAATTATTCAAAATTTGATCGTGATTTAAATTTTTGTGTCAAACGATCTCCAAACCCCTAACAGGGTTACCACTCTTTTCTAGAAGTTGTTTTCTAGGACTTTTCCAAGACTTTTCCAGCTGCTACAGTACAAGTCAAGTTATGACAACATAGACTAAGAACGTCCACCACAAGCTTTTGGAGAGGTGTTCTACAATTGTAGCTTATATTTTTTTACAGCGATGAAGTAAAGACGAAGAAAAGACAAGGCAGAGACAAAACAGAGGCGAAGCGGAGACGAAGCAGAGATAAAGCTGCGACGAAGCTGAGATGAAACGGCAAAGTAGCAGTGACAAACTGCTATGCAACAGAGATGAAGCTGCAACGAAGTGGTGTCGAAGCAGCGACAAAATGGCAATATACCGGTGACAAAGCTGCAATGAAACGACGATTAAACAACTACGACGCTGCGATGAAACAGCGACGAAACGGTGATGAAATGGTGATGTAGCAGTGACAAAGTGGTGACAAAGCGGCGATGAAATGCGGCAAAGCTGCGCCGATTTTGTGACAAAATTGCGCCGAAGCTGTGACAGCGATGAAATGGCGATGTAGCAGCGACAAAAACTACGACGTAGCTGCGACAAAGGAAAGACGACGCAGCGTTGATGCGGCGACTAAAAGGAGGAAAAATAATTTTCAAGGACAACTCAAACTTTTCCAGGACATTTTACAGTTTTTCTCATTTTTCATGTGTTTTCCATGACTGGAAAAATGTTCAATCATTTTCCAGGTTTTCCAGGACGCGTGGGAAACCTGCCTATAATTAAGTTGAAACGACTTCTTTTCTTTTTCCATTTTTCTTCACACAATTTCTGAAAGTTATTTTTAAGTAAAGTTTATTTCAGTGACTTCCACCCAGGCAATTTGTTGGGTGTCATCAACAAATATGTTCGATTTGGAATGTTCTAGCATTGCACTAAAGCTTAGCAAAGTTCATGTTGGGATTTTTTCATATGTATAAATAAATTAAATTAAATATAAAAACACAAAGTGCATAAGTCGTGTGCTGCGTCATCACAAGTTTCGGCCGAAAACCGAAAATGCACTTTTAGGAAAAACTTTTTTTTTTTTTAAGAAAACTTTCGGTGGCTGAATTTTCGATGCATATCTATAAATAAGAATATCTATTTTATTCTTCAAATATGGAGAAACTGCAGAACAGCTGGAAACATGGTTTATTTTGCATATGTGTGTGTTTTACTTCATTTTTTCATTTATTTATTGCTCAAAGTATATTCATTTTATTAATTTAATGTTTAATACACTACAAAACAGCTATATGGGTACATATTTGAAGCCTATATTTTTTTCAGTTTGAACGTTTTGCATAAATCATTAATGAAGTGTTGTTTGAAAGTAGGGATGGGTGATATGTTATTGTGTGTGATATATCGTCAAAGAAATTCCCTACGATAATAATTTGCCATCTCATGATAAAAACGAGAAATTCAATTTATCAAGTTGTATGTTGCACTACTTTGGGTTTTTTATAAGCTAAGTTACTTTTGCTGTTTGCATCGTTTGAATAAATGTGGAATTTGGTCTCTCATATTTCAGACTTGTTTGACTGGTGTCACTACAGTTTTTCGGTACAGGTGTACCACTTAAACTTAATTGATGTAGTTTAGTGGCTTCTAGTATTTTGTAGGGCTCTCAAGACAGAATCAGGGTTCACACTCTTTTCTTGAAGTTCTTTTCCAGGACTTTTCCAGCTGCAACAGTATGAGTCAAGTTATCACAACGTAGACTAAAAACGTCCACCCCAAGCTTTTGGAGAGGTGTTCTACAATTGTAGCTTATTTTGTACAGTGACGAAGCAGAGACGAAGCGGAGACCAGGAAGCAGAGACAAATAGACAATGAATTGGAGATGAAGCAGAGACGAAGAGACGACGAAAAGGCGACCAAGAGACGACCAAGAGATGTCCAAGAGACGACCAAGAGACGACGAAGAGACGACGAAGCGGCGACCAAGAGACGACGAAAAGATGACGAAGAGACGTCCAAGAGACGACGAAAAGACGACGAAGCGGCGACGAAGCGGCGACGACGAAGTAGAGATGAAGTAGAGACAAAGAGGTGAGGAAGAGGCAACGAAGACATGACGAAGCAGCAACAAAGCAGTGACGACGAAGTAGGCATGAAGCGACAACGAAGTAGAGATGAAGCGGAGATGAGGAAGCAGAGACAGATGATGAAGTGGAGATGAAGTGGAGATGAAGCAGAGACGAAGAGACGACGAAAAGTGGACCAAGAGATGACGAAGCAGCGACGACGAAGTTGAGACGAAGAGACGATGAAGCAGCGACAAAGCAGTGACAACGAAGTAGAGACGAAGCGGAGATGAGGAAGCAAAGACAGACAATGAAGTGGAGATAAAGCAGACACAAAGAGACAACGAAGCAGCGACAAAGCAGTGACAAAGCGACGACGAAGTAGACACGAAGCAATAATGAGGTAGAGACAAAGAGGCAACAAAGAGGCGACGAAGTAGAGACGAAGAGGCGATAAAGCAATGATGAAGTAGAGACAAAGAGGCAACAAAGAAGCACTGAAGAGGCGACAAAGAGGCAACGAAGCGGAGACAAAGTGATGATGAAGCAGAGACGAATCGATGACGAAGATGAGACAAAGTGGCAACAAAGTAGACACAAAGCAGAGACGAAGAGATGACGAAGATGAGACAAAGTGGCAACAAAGTAGACACAAAGTAGACACAAAGCAGAGACGAAGAGATGACAACGTAGAGATGACGAAGCAGCGACAAAGCAGCAAAGAAGTAGACAGGAAGCGACGATGAAGAGGCAACGAAGAGGTGACAAAGCGACGATTAAGTAGAGACGAAGAGGCGACGAATCTGTGACAAAGTGGAGACGAATCTATGACAAAGCAGCGACGACTAAGGACAACTCAAGCTTTTCCAGGACATTTTACTCTTTTTCTGATTTTCCATGTGTTTTCCATGACTGGAAAAATGTTCAATCGTTTTCCAGGTTTTCCAGGACGTGTAGGAACCCTGAAAATGTAATGACAGATTTATAATACAAAATATTACGCTGATAGTTTTTACCGTCATTACCATGATAACAAACAGAAATTATCGTGATACATTTTTGTCCATATCGCCGCTCATCCCTATCTGAAAGAGAGAAACTCTAAATAAATGTATCATGTCACTAAAAAAAAATAATTGTGATTTTAATATTGATCAAAATAATCGTGATAATTATTTTTTCCATAGTTGAGCAGCCTTATGTTTAAATGGCAGGAGACCAGAGGCTCATACTGTTTTATGGTCAGTGATGGCTTTGATAAGAACATCATCAGCATCCAGTCATCGGTGAGGATCCGGACACACTTTAATGTTGCTCGCCAGTTTCCCAGGCTGCAGGATGGATGAGAATGGGAACTCCTTTATGGCACACGGCATCATTATCTCCCATAAAGCAAATACAGGCCGTTATGGTGTGGTGCAGCCAGGTCCTTCAGCTGGCACTGTTTGCCGAGCCTGGAGCCAGCAGGCTGCCTCAAGCTACAGGAAATGACCACTATTGATTAGTTGGCAGCTGCCACATCTGTTTTCCAATTAAACAAAGAACTGAGACACAAACATGATTGTTCAGTGTAAATAAAAATTAGTAACCTATAGTTAAACCTAAGCTTGATATTTCATTGCGTGCTTTTCAGTAGCAGCCAGAAATGAGGGGAGTGTGAAGCGAGGAAAACCTCTGGATCAGGAAACTTACCTTCTTTTAGGAGGAAAACAAACGTCCAACTCGGTTCACTTTAGGATCTCGACTCTATTATCTTGTGTCCAAGTGTAAGGTGCCGGGAAAACGTAGCAGAAATATGTCCACAGTCCTGAAAATGTCCTTCCTGCTCCAGGGACAGAAGCCGCTGCCGACGCGCCTCCTTCCTCAACAGGCTACTTTTCTTCTTCTGAGGTGTGTGTGTGTGTGTGTGTGTGTGTTTATCGTGCCGGTGTCGGCGGACTCAGCAGCTCACCGTGTGTTCAGAGCTGCCACCGTAGCCGGACTTCCCTCTGCGGTCGCTGGAGGTAACGAAGCTGTCAAACCGCCCGCACCTCGAGAGGAGACGTACGTACGTCAGCGCGAGGACAGCCAAAGCACACGCCCTAAACAAAAACTGAACATATTTCTTAATATCACTCCGCCAAAACGCATGCGTGAGTTCAAACTCCTGAGGAGTTTTACAGGTAAGTTTGTTTAACTCATTCAGTGTCTTGTAATATTTAATCTAGGTTAGTTTTATTTCTATTAAATCCCTACAACCTGTGGAAAAAAAACAAACAAGCTGTGATCACACATCCTTGTTTCTCCCTCATTTTTGTATTTATTTCTTTTAGATTTCTTGGCATAATTTATTTAAGTTTTTTTTAGTTGCAACATGAATTATTTATATTTATCATTGAATGACTGAATTAAATAAACTAAATTAAAGAAAATATTTATGTTTCCTGTTGAACTATTAATTTCTAACGGTAACTTTTTCTTTTCTGTTTTTCCTCCAGATCGATACTGAAGATCTTCTGATACAATTTTTTTCCCTCCTGATACCAATTCCGATGCTTGTGATGTGGTTATCGGTCGATACCAAGTGCCGATACCACTATGTTATAAAAATTAGGGCTGCCCCGACACCACTTTTTTGCTGACCTGTACAAGTATGAATACTTGCATTTGAATATTTGCCGATATAGAGTATCGATCCAAGTACCTAGTTAATGGGAATAAGTGAGAGGCTTTTTTCTTTTTTTTTTCTGGGGGTTGGGGGGGGATTGAAATAAAAGCTTACAATAAGTCGTTAGAAGCTAATTTTGCATATTCAAACTTATATAAGCTCAACAAACATATACTGGGAAAGCATAGGAAACAGAATTGGCAGTACAGTAAACTTACCGCCGACAAAGTCAATCCTGAATGAAATGTCCAAAACTGTATACAGTTGCATGAAAAAGTGTTTGCCTCCTTCCTGATTTTTTTTTTTTTTTTTTTTTTTTTGCATTTTGTCATACTTATATGTTTCAGATCATCAGACAAATTAAAATGTGAGACAAAGATGACACAAGTAAACACAAAATGCAGTTTTTAAATGAAGTTTTTTTTTAGCAAGGGGAAAAATCCAAACCTCAATGGCCTTGTGTGAAAAAGTGATTTTTGAATTTATGAATTTATGTTAAAACATAAATTAACTGTGATTTATTACATCTTTGGAAAGCTGAGTTCAATTTCTTTAGCCACACCCAGGAGGGATTATTGCCAGACCTGTTCTCAATCAAGAAATCACTTAGATAGGACCTGCCTGATAAAGTTAAGTAGACCAAAAGTTCCTCAAAAGCTAGACATCATGCTGCGATCCAGAGAAATTCAGGAAAAAAATTTATATGCTCTCCACAAGACAGTTAAGAATCAACAGTGTGTGTTCAGTGGGAGGCTGCGTCAAGTTTGCTGAAGGACGGAGGTGTTCAGAAATTCATTCCTGCCAGCAGCATCACCCTGAAGAACAAGACTGACTGACTTATGATTGTTGTATGATTATTTCATATATGTTATATTGTTAAAAACAACAACAACAAAAAGAGTACGAACTTATTACAATATTGAATTTCCCTTCTGGAATAAATAAAGTATTTTTTTCATTTCGTTTAAAAAAAACCTCAATCCACCGCAGCATCTTGACTCCTGACAGAGACGATAAGTTTAAAACCTTCACTGACATAGTAGAGCCTTCGTCACCAACTTCTCAAAACTCTCTAAACTCTGGGTTTTCAAAGACAAAAGACTGCCATCCTCATCGAGCCAGTCCTCAATGAGAAACAGTCAGTGAAGGAAAACATATTTATAACCCTCACCCCAATGGTCAGATGGTTCCAGGCAAACAGACCTATTCCATCAGTCTAGACAGTAGTCGGTGGGAGCGAAAGTCCAGCAGCTCAGCTAGACGGGGGACGGACGTCCTCATCAGATCACCTAACTTCACACAGCCAGTCTCACAGTCTGGACTGGATCCTGACAGACCTGAGAAGAAAGAAAACTGGTCCCAGACAAAGGCTCTTCAAACAGCCACATGCCAGGTGTCAAGCTGGGAGGGAGTGGGAGAGAGGGCGAGAGAGAGAGAGAGAGAGAGAGAAAGAAAGAAAGAAAGAAAGAAAGAAAGAAAGAAGGAAAGAAAGAAGGAAAGAAAGAAAGAAAGAAAGAAAGAAAGAAAGACAGAAAGAAAGAAAGAAGGAAAGAAAGAAAGAAAGAAAGAAAGAAAGAAGGAAAGAAAGAAAGAAAGAAAGACAGAAAGAAAGAAAGAAAGAAGGAAAGAAAGAAGGAAAGAAAGAAAGAAAGAAAGAAAGAAGGAAAGAAAGAAAGAAAGAAAGAAAGACAGAAAGAAAGAAAGAAAGAAGGAAAGAAAGAAAGAAAGAAAGAAAGAAAGAAGGAGAAGAAAGAAAGAAAGAAAGACAGAAAGAAAGAAAGAAAGAAGGAAAGAAAGAAAGAAAGAAGGAAAGAAAGAAAGAAAGAAAGAAAGAAAGAAGGAAAGAAAGAAAGAAAGAAAGAAAGACAGAAAGAAAGAAAGAAAGAAGGAAAGAAAGAAAGAAAGAAAGAAAGAAAGAAGGAAAGAAAGAAAGAAAGAAAGAAAGAAAGAAAGAAAGAAAGAAAGAAAGAAAGAAAGAAAGAAAGAAAGAGTGTAATGTTACAAAAAATGATTAAACTTAAAAAGAGGTGGATGAAGAGGGATACACACAGCAGTTTATGCCACACTCCTGAACGAGAAAATCATGGAGCCCTAGCCTGGGGATGGGGTTTGAACAGAGACCTGGTTTCCTGCATTCTGGTGTAGCGGTGTCAAGATCATTGTTGTTGGATATGAATTTAATCCAGTGGTCCCTGGTACTTCAGTCCACATATGCAGGACACTGAAAACTGGACCTCAAGATTTTCAGGCAAGTTTCTAAATGAGGTCCAACACCAAAATACACATTTTAGCAAGAAAAAATGCATAATGATAAACGTAATGATAATAATAATACACTTTATTTAAAGCGCCTTTCAAGAAACCCAAGGTCACTGTACACACCACGTAACAAATCAAAAGAACATCGTATCCATCCATCCATTCATTCATTCATCCATACATCTATATATCCATCCATCCATCCATCCATCCATATATCCATATATCTATATATCCATCCATCCATCCATCCATCCATCCATCCATCCATCCATCCATCCATCCATATATTCAAATATCCATCCATCCATCCATCCATCCATCCATATATCTATATATCCATATATTCATATTTCCATCCATGCATCCATCTCTCTATCAATATATCTATATATCCATCCATCCACCCATTCATACATCCATTGTTCCATATATTCATATATCCATCCATCCATATATCTATATATCCCTCCATCCCTGCATCCATCCATCCATTCATCCATGCATCCATCCATCCATCCATCCATCCATCCATGCATCCATCCATATATCTATATATCCATCCATGCATCCATCCATATATAGATGGATGTATATTCATACATCCATCTATATATCCCTCCATCCCTCCATCCATCCATTCATTCATCCATATATTTATATATCCATCCATGCATCCATCCATATATAGATGGATGTATATTCATAGATCCATCTATATATCCCTCCATCCATCCATCCATCCATCCATATATATATCCATATATTTATATATCCATCCATCCACCCATTCATGCATCCATTGTTCCATATATTCATCCATCCATTTATCCATATTCTATATATCCACCCATGCATCCATCCATCCATCCATCTATATATCTATATATCCCTCCATCCATCCATTCATCCATCCATCCATCCATATATCTATATATCCATCCATGCATCCATCCATCCATCCATCCATGCATCCATCCATCTATATATCCCTCCATCCATTCATTCATCCATATATTTATCCATCCATCCATCCATGCATCCATCATCCATCCATATATCTATATATCCATCCATCCATGCATCCATCCATCCATTTATCCACCTATCCATATACAGTATTCATATATCCATCCATCCATGCATCCATCCATCCATCCATCCATCCATGCATCCATCCATCCATCCATGCATCCATCCATGCATCCATCCATCCATGCATCCATCCATCCATCCATCCATCCATCTCTTTGTCTCTGGCCACTTCTTTCATCTCATTAAATGGGATTCCGAGGCGTCTCCAGGCCAGTCCAGACACAGTGTGTCCGAGGTCTTCTCCATCCTGACCAGGAGCTACCTCAGGAGGCCCATCTCATCTGGCTCCTCTGGATGTATTAATGCATCAATCACCTACAACCACCAAAAAACTTTGTCAAAATGATTCTGATCAAGCAAACAAGCTGTGTGACTACAGTATATATGACACCAATCTTTGGACATTTCAATATTGAGTTCTTTTTCCTGTTTTTATTTTATTCTATTTTTATGTGTTTTTGACTGATAATGATTTATTCTGACAATGACTTGCTACTATGTACTTTATGGAGAAATTGTGGAGACATTCTCCTGATTTCTTCACTACAATAATCACTTCCATGTGAATATCAAAAGAATTTATCTGACTTCTAGAAAACTTCTATCTTCTTCCTCCATTATCCAATGTCTTTAGCTGCTCATTGTATGGGCACCTAAACAGCCACAAGGAGCCACAGGTATGGAAAGTTTCTCACACTGACGTACCAGCAGAATGTGATCTATTTAATTTGGTTTATTTCCAGGTTAGATGCATTTTCATCTCAACAGGTAGAAAATCTGTCTGCTCCCACACCTGTAGCTCCATTCAGGACAACGTGATGACATCACAGGCACCCATACAAAGCGTGCCTTGACTAGCAGAAATGATTTACTTGTTTTTAGTTTGAATTTGAGTCTGACTCAGATTGAGTTTAATCAACATGAGATGGTGTCAGCAGCGTTTATATTCTAGACTTTAACTATAAGTTTTTGGCTCTCAGCTGTTGTTTTTCCTTTTATAAATTAAGTATCTAAAGTCTGTGCAATACAGTTGAAGGCAAATGATAAAGAGATGATCCTGAATAAACAATGACTGATTTAAAAAAACAGCAGCATGGACTTGTTTCTACAATTTTAACTTCAGTCTTAAATGAGATGAGGACTTTACTGTAGTTGCAGTGAAATGATAGAAATATGTGACAGGACGTAGCAGAGCTGCTGTTTTCATCATGGACAAATGGAAACGAGTTCTTGGTCTCTTTCAGGTGAACATGATGAAACTTCTCACATGTGAGATGATTAGAACATTTCATACCAGCATTGTGTTCACATCTAAACAGCAGTGCTCAGAATGCTGGTCTAGATTCCACGGTTGCTATGGCTTCCTCAACTCTATCATCATTTAAAAACAAACATGTTTTCCAGATAAAAACGCTTTTCTGACTATTATCATTTTAGTTCAGCCAGTCCTCTTAGAAGACCAGTTGTTCATCTTTAGAGCCAGTTTTCACCTGACAGCATCAAACATGGTAAATGTGAGATTTGAGCTTATTTCTATTCTGCAGGTTAAAATTTAAGACTTTTTAACCTGTTATATAACCTCATTAGTGGTTGTGAAGAGTACAAGTCTGGATGTGACTCATTTACAGGGAAAATTGTCAATTTGAAAATGTAAATTTGGGCTTTTGGTTTTACAATTTGTGCATTTCAAGAAAAAAAAACACATTTCTGTCAATGTTTAGTAAACATTTCTACTTTCTGGCAAATTGAGGAAAATGTTTATGTTTTCTTGAAACTTTTTCTGTTTAATAAAACTTTTTAATATACAAAACTCTTTTTTTCTAAATATTGTGAAAATGTTTTGATATATCAAAAGATGAATGTTTTCCTAAATTATTCTGCACTTAAAAAGCTTAAATTCAGGAAAAAAAGGGGAAAATCTTTCATTCCCAGTAACTACTAGTTGTCATAGATGGAAAACTTTGATGGAAAACACATCGAAATAAAACTGCTGAAGAAATGGGAAGCAGTACCTCTATCATAATAAAATGCAGGACATATTTATCACTAAAATGAGCTAAATTACTAGAACAAGATTTAATTTAGTCCAAACTTGACTACTGGCCAGTGGTCTGGTCAAACACCAGCAGACATGATCAATACACTTCAAAGATAATAAATAGAGCAGCTGCATTGTCCTGGGTTGTGATTTCAGAACAAATGCATCTGCAAAGCAGAAATCTGGGTTGGTTATGGTAAAAGGAAGGTGACTTTATTCATTACTAATATTTATAAGGAATATATCCTAAAAAGCCAGAGTATTCAAACAAAAAACTGTGTTACAGTAGAGAAAATCATGGCTACAGCACAAGAAAAGCTGCCATGGAAACGTGTTCTTGGCCTCTTTCAGGTGAACATTATAAACTTCTCATGTGAGATGATTAGAACATTTCATACCAGCATTGTGTTCACATCTAAACAGCAGTGCTCAGAATGCTGGTCTAGATTCCACGGTTGCTATGGCTTCCTCAACTCTATCATCATTTAAAAACAAACATGTTTTCCAGATAAAAACGCTTTTCTGACTATTATAATTTTAGTTCAGCCAGTCCTCTTAGAAGACCAGTTGTTCATCTTTAGAGCCAGTTTTCACCTGACAGCATCAAACATGGTAAAAGTGAGATTTGAGCTTATTTCTATTCTGCAGGTTGGAATTTAAGACTTTTACACCTGCTATATAAATATATTTATAATTTTGCCCATTTCAAGAAAATAAAAACTGATTTCTGACAATGTTTAGTAAACATTTCTATTTTCTCTGATCTGGCAAGTTCATGTTTTCTGGAACCTCTTCTTGATAAAACTGTTTTTAATGTACAAAACTCTCATATCTCCAAATATTGTGAAAATGTTTCATCAAACAGGAATGTTTTTTTTCTAAATTGTTCTGCACTTAAAAAGCTGAAATTAGGACAAAAAGGTGAAAATTTTTCAAGCCCCTCAACTACTAGTTGTCATAGATGTTAAACTTTGATGGAAAATACATCTAAATAAAACTGTGGATTAAATGGGAAGAGGTATCTCTGCCATAATAAAATGCAGGCCATATTTATCACTAATACTTGGAACAAATTGTTAGCATAAAATAGGCTAATTCAAATTCAAGCAAGCAATTTTTAAATAGATACTCATCAAATTGTATTTTATTCTTACTGTTGTTGAAAAATACAGCTAATCTAAAGGATAATAATATAACAATGGATAATTAATTAAAATGAGATCATTACACTAATACAGTGGTAAAATGTGAATGGACCCTGGACCAGTTTGGACTGGAAACTTGGGCCCCGTCTGGAATCACTTTTCCAGTGGATTTAATGAGGAAATGATCCCAATATTAAAATCCCGCGCGCGGCCCTGACTACCCCATCTGCAAACAAACATGGCGTCAGACTCCTGCTGCTGCTATCTGCGCAGCTATTAGCTCTCAGAAATCCACCTAAAAGAAAAACAAAAAGTGTGGACGAAGTCGTGGACACATTGACGTTTGCAGTGTGGACTTTCTACACCGCAGAATGAGTTGGAGGTGAGCGAATTAAATACTTTTAGAAATGCATTAATCGGCCATTAACTTCCTAGCTAGCTAACAAGCTAGCCACCGAGCTCTGAACCCTGGAGGCGCACATTTCTCCATTATAAAGTCACAAAAAACAGCAAGTAATTCAGATAAACAGTTTATCAAAATAAGAAATAAATTATATGTTTTAATGTCAGTGAGTGAGGAGAATATTTAAATTATGAACTTGTGCTTGGTCATGTGTCCTGTCCACTCACTTATATAATTCTGCAAATAAACGTCCAAGTGCAACTAATTAATCCTTTATGTTTCTACATGTTAATTAACTGAACTGTTAACATGCTAGTCTCACTAGAAAGTGGATTTGGAAAGATGCCATGAACAATATTCTTTTACTGGAACATATCTAAGTACTAAACTAAGTGATAAATACTAAGTCGTCCTCAAAATTATTTATACCCTCCGATTAAAGAAAAGGCTAAATTGACAAAAGCAATTCAAATAACTAGAAACTAATAATAAATGAAAATTTACAAAGTTATAATTTAGTGAGATAAATTATTGCTTATGAATTGTGGTTGAAAATAATAATTTTAAAAAATCAAACAAACAAAACTGTCCCAGACAAATTAGAGCATCTTTTCCATGAACAGTGGACCAACATGTAAACCTGTCAGCAAGTGTAGACGTCTGATTGGACGTTACAGAAAACACCTGATTGCAGTGATTGTCTCAATGTGTTGCTCAACAAAATTTTAGCCTCCTAGCCCCATCATGCTTGTTTATTTTATTTTATGGGTGTTTATTTTTAATATTTCTATTGAACAACAATTCAAAATCAGATGATTTTCATAGAATTTTTATTTATCAGTACTTTTAATCAATTTCAACTTATTTCACTGACAGATGACTTTTTTTTCTGTCTTTAATTGGTATGAATAATTTGGAAAACGACCGTACATGTAATTGATGAAAAATACATGTCTCCAAACTCTCTAAATTATGCAGAAAATAATTCAGATCAGAGAACGTAGAAATGTGTTTACTGGCCAGAAATCAGATAAGAAAGATGATTGTTTAAAAAGTTGCTCTTATGTAAACCTAAAACATTTCAATTAGTTCAGTGAAGAAGTAATAAAACATTACAAGAAATGAAACACTGGCAACAGAACTGTGGGTTAAACAGGCTTCCAGGCTGTGAAATTTACTTAGAAGGTGACTTGTTTACTTCAGGTCCCGCAGGTGTGAAACTTGTTATATTTGCTGTTGACGTGCGGTTTGTCTCTTGTGTGTGTTTAGTTGCAAAACGAGTCCTGTCCCTTCAACTTTGGGGGAGACTGTCCTTCCTGCAGGGAAGTCGAGGTAATTCATCTCCTCTCATTTCAGGATCATTTTAATGTCACAGTTCTGAGAATCTGTCATTTTTCTTAAAGGATATCTTCTTTTTTTTCCCAATCTGGACCTTATTTCTTAGAAGTATATACGTGTATTTACTCACCGGTAAAGTTTCTGCATTACTTTGACTCTTTGGGATATCTTCCGAAGGACTCATAATGATACAGAAACTTTACCGGTGAGTAAATGCACGTACAAACTCCTAGAAATAAGGTCCAGAAAAAAGAAAGTTATCCTTTAATTAGAGAAAACAGGAACTTTGAAGTTGATCTTTATTGTCCAAGTCTGCAGTGCATTTTAGAACATGAAGGTTTAATGTGTATACAAAGGACAGAACGTGGGATTCTTTAAAGGAGCAGTACACCCACAGAATGATGAAAAAAGAAACTGAAACATGTCTTCATGTCTTCCAGGAGATCCACGCAGACCACCGCTGGTCTGTCCAGGAGACGCCACCCAGGGAGGTGTGGGACCTTCCCCCTTCTCTGGTTCTTCCTCCTCCTACTCCTCTTCTTTCTCCTTCCCCTCCTTCTCCTCCTCCCCCTCCTTCTCCTCCTCCCTCTCCTCTCTCTGGTCCCTCCCCTCTTCCCTCTCCTCCTGCCCCTCTTTCTCCTCCTCCTTCTACTCCCTCCCCTCTTTTTCCTCCCCTCTTTCTCTCCCTTCTCCTTTTTCCTCTTCTGTCTATCTTCTCTCTCCTTATCCTCCCTCTCCTACTGCTTCCCGCTCCCCTCTTTCTTCTCCTCCTCCTTCTACTCCCTCCCCTCTTTTTTCCTCCCCTCTTTCTCTCCCTTCTCCTTTTTCCTCTTCTGTCTATCTTCTCTCTCCTTATCCTCCCTCTCCTACTGCTTCCCGCTCCCCTCTTTCTTCTCCTCCTCCTTCTCCTCCCTCTTCTCCTCCTCCTTCTCTTCCCGTTCCTCCTCCTCTTTTTCCTCCCCCTCCATCTCTCCCTGTTCCTCCTCCCCCTCCCTCTCACCCCGGTCCTCCTTATCTTCCTCCTCTTCCTCCCTCTCTCCCTGTTCCTCCTTACCTCCTCCCTCCTCCCCCTCCCTATCTCCCTGTTTCTCCTTACCTCCTCCCTCCTCCTCCTCCCTCTCTCCCTGTTCCTCCTTACCTTCTCCCTCCTCCCCCTCCCTCTGTCCCCGTTCCCCCGTACCTCCCGCCTCCTCGTGGCCTCCCTGCAGTGCCGGGTCCAGCCAGCCCTGCTCCCCGCCTCCTGCAGCCGCCTCCTCTGACCAGCCAGGTAAGAGCTGCCAGTCAGAAGCAGGTGAGAGAGGAGGGAACAGACGATGTTGAAGATGATGATCAGTGATGAAGATTTCAGACTGGGAGGCAGCTACACCTGGGCGGGTCACCTGTCCGGGTGTAGCTGCCTCCAGCAGCCCTGAACTGGATTAATGGGGATAGAAAGGAGGTTATTTGTAAACGAGTGTAACGACTGTTGGAGGATTTTTTAAATGTTCATTTGAAACAGTTTTGATGAAAAGATTCACCTGATAGCTGATCAGATGTGATTGATCATCATCAAACAGGTCTCCTGTTCTCCGACTCTCTCCTATGATGGAAGAATGTGTTTGTGTCAGTTCGTGGCCTCGTCACCATGGCAACATGTGTAACGTGTGTTTGTGTCTGCAGGTCACCCCGATGCCGATCCTGCAGCTCCCTGACGGCCGAGTCTTGCTCCTCGCTGGAAACCTGTAAGTGGAAGACGAGTCCTGATGCATGATTAGCATCAGCAGCTGAGTGTGTGTGTGTGTGTGAACGTTCGCTTGCTCTTCCTGCTTTAAAGTGTGTGTTTGTGTCTGCAGGATGCCGGTGCAGAACGCCTACCCCGGTCCAGCCCCCGCCCCGCTGCACCCGCCCAGACCACCTGCTGCTCACAGTAAGTTCTCTCTCCACATCATCTGGTCCCTCCTGGATCAGGTTCTTGCCCGTTTGGTCTCAATATTTCTCTTTAAGAAACGTTTTTCTTTCAAGCGAGGCGTCATTGAAACGTGAGCTCAGCTCTGACTGTGTTTAATTGTTTTGTGATTGCAGGAAGAGAAAGCGTGATGACGCCGCCGACCGGCCGCATGTCAAGAAGCCACCCAACGCCTTCATGCTCTACCTGAAAGAGCAGAGGTCGATTGTGGCGGCTGAGCTTGGCGTGACCGGTAGCGCGGCCGTCAACACCATCGTGGGGGAGAGAGTAAGTAAACGTGCTCCAGTAAAAATCCCATCTTCATGCTGGTTTGTGATCTAGAGGCTAACAGTGTTTGTGGTCCTCCACAGTGGAAGGCCTTGACCCCAGAGCAGCAGGACAAGTATTTCCAGGAGGCCCATGCAGCGAGGCGCCAGCACGAGGCGGAGCATCCTGATTGGTCCAGCAGGGACAACTATGTACGTACACCGTGTTCACACACCATCACCTCACTGACAGAGAAGAGTTTCTATCAGCTGGTGTGAGAAGGAAAATCTTACGTGTCTTTTCTTGTGTTTGTAGGGTGTGAAGAGGAAGAGGATGCGCCGGAGGAGCTCAGCTGCCAGCATTTCTGGAGGTAACAGGATCACAGCATGTGACCATGTCATGTCAGATTGTTAGAATATGATTGTTAAAAGTTGAAGACTTCAGGATGTCGTTTAGCAGCGTAGAGGAGACATCAGCTGATTTACACGTTAAAGGAATAGTACACCCACAGAATGATGCAGCCAGAGATCGGACACTTTTCGTTATTGGCCAACTGTCATATAAAAAAGTTCAGCTGCGCTTAAAACAAAAAGGTCGATAAAAGTCCACAAAAACTTGTCAATATTCCTCCATACTGCTCGTCCAATGTAATCCAAGTGTCCTGAGTGGGTAGCGTCCAGAATTTACAGGAAACTCCTGCTGAATCCTGCTGGTTTTCACTGGTGCAGCGCCTCCATCCCAGACAGACTCCACCCATTCAGGGTTTGAAAATCCTTGAAGTGGCTGATCAGTTCGATCCAGTTACTGGCAGGAGGCTTGAAGTCATTTGTCCTCTAGTTCTCAAATCTAACACATCACTCAAGGAGCATCCTGTCGAAAATCTGGTCCACACATTTGATACAATCTGGCCTGGACTAAATCCCCAAACAGCTCCAGAAAATCTTTCAGCTGATTTAAAATGTTGATGCCAGGTTGCAAACAACAAAAAACACTTTTCTACTGTGTCAGCATTTCTACACAGACTCCCTGTTAAACTGATCTCAAACATCTGATTGGTCCTCATTTCCCTTTGTTCCCAAAACCGCAACAGATTTGAGATAGGGAGAATCTCAGAAACTAGAATGGTGGCAGGACTTTACGTTTTCAGCTGACATACTTTGTTTTAAATACAACAAAAAATGAGCTCTTTGAAAAAAATGAAAGGAATAATTTATTTACTGAACTGTCAATAAAATGATTGATGTTCACTTTGAAAACGAACTGAAACATTTTAATCACGGTGCTCTTTTATTCTTCTGTCTCTAACAGGAACGCCATGAGCAAGAAGAGTGGACCTGAAGCCCACCACATCTTTGAAAAGACCTGAAACCCACCACATCTTTGAAAAGACCTGAAACCCACCACATCTTTGAAAAGACCTGAAACCCACCACATCTTTGAAAAGACCTGAAACCCACCACATCTTTGAAAAGACCTGAAACCCACCACATCTTTGAAAAGACCTGAATCCAAATACACTCTGGACAAGACCTGAATCCCACAACACCTGTGATCAGACCTTCATCCCCCTACTCCTGTGACCGGACCTTCATCCCCCTAATCCTGTGACCAGACCTTCATCCCCCTACACCTGTGACCAGACCTTCATCCCCCTACACCTGTGACCAGACCTTCATCCCCCTAATCCTGTGACCGGACCTTCATCCCCCTAATCCTGTGATCGGACCTTCATCCCCCTACACCTGTGACCAGACCTTCATCCCCCTACACCTGTGATCGGACCTTCATCCCCCCCCTTCACCTGTGACCGGCACCTTCATCCCCCTACACCTGTGATCAGACCTTCATCCCCCTACACCTGTGACCGGACCCCCCCCCCTTCATCCCCCTAATCCTGTGACCAGACATTCATCCCCCTACACCTGTGACCAGACATTCATCCCCCTAATTCTGTGACCAGACATTCATCCCCCTAATCCTGTGGTCGGACCTTCATCCCCCTTCACCTGTGACCGGACCTTCATTCTCCTAATCCTGTGACCGGACCTTAATCCCCCTACACCTGTGACCGGACCTTAATCCCCCTAAACCTGTGACCAGACATTCATCCCCCTAATTCTGTGACCAGACATTCATCCCCCTAATCCTGTGGTCGGACCTTCATCCCCCTTCACCTGTGACCGGACCTTCATTCTCCTAATCCTGTGACCAGAACTTCATCCCCCTACACCTGTGACCAGACATTCATCCCCCTACACCTGTGATCAGACCTTCATCCCCCTACACCTGTGATCGGTACCTTCATTCTCCTAATCCTGTGACCGGACCTTAATCCCCCTAATTCTGTGACCAGACATTCATCCCCCTAATTCTGTGACCAGACATTCATCCCCCTAATCCTGTGGTCGGACCTTCATCCCCCTTCACCTGTGACCGGACCTTAATCCCCCTACACCTGTGATCGGACCTTCATCCCCCTACCCTTCATCTCCCCTACACCCGAGTTCCAACCTACATCCCCCTACACCTGTGATCAGACCTTCATCCCCCTACACCTGTGACCGGACCTTAACCCCCTCCCTATCCCCCCCCCCCCCTAATCCTGTGACCAGACATTCATCCCCCTACACCTGTGACCAGACATTCATCCCCCTAATTCTGTGACCAGACATTCATCCCCCTAATCCTGTGGTCGGACCTTCATCCCCCTTCACCTGTGACCGGACCTTCATTCTCCTAATCCTGTGACCGGACCTTAATCCCCCTACACCTGTGACCGGACCTTAATCCCCCTAAACCTGTGACCAGACATTTATCCCCCTAATTCTGTGACCAGACATTCATCCCCCTAATCCTGTGGTCGGACCTTCATCCCCCTTCACCTGTGACCGGACCTTCATTCTCCTAATCCTGTGACCAGAACTTCATCCCCCTACACCTGTGACCGGACCAAACAACTTAATCCCCCTAAACCTGTGACCGGACCTTAATCCCCCTACACATGTAATCGGACCTTCATCCCCCTAATTCTGTGACCAGACATTCATCCCCCTAATCCTGTGACCAGAACTTCATCCCCCTACACCTGTGACCGGACCTTAATCCCCCTAAACCTGTGACCAGACATTCATCCCCCTAATCCTGTGGTCGGACCTTCATCCCCCTTCACCTGTGACCGGACCTTCATCCCCCTACACCTGTGATCGGACCTTCATCCCCCTACCCTTCATCCCCCTACACCTGAGTTCCAACCTACATCCCCCTACACCTGTGATCAGACCTTCATCCCCCTACACCTGTGACCGGACCTTCATCCCCCTAATCCTGTGACCAGACATTCATCCCCCTACACCTGTGACCAGACATTCATCCCCCTAATTCTGTGACCAGACCTTCATCCCCCTACACCTGTGATCGGACCTTCATCCCCCTTCACCTGTGATCGGACCTTCATTCCCCTAATCCTGTGACCGGACCTTCATCCCCCTACACCTGTGACCGGACCTTCATCCCCCTAAACCTGTGACCAGACCTTCATCCCCCTCAATTCTGTGACCAGACCTTCATCCCCCTAATCCTGTGGTCGGACCTTCATCCCCCTTCACCTGTGACCGGACCTTCATTCCCCTAATCCTGTGACCAGACCTTCATCCCCCTACACCTGTGACGGACCTTCATCCCCCTAAACCTGTGACCGGACCTTCATCCCCCCTACACTGTAATCGGACCTTCATCCCCCGTAATTCTGTGACCAGACCTTCATCCCCCTACTCCTGTGACCAGACCTTCATCCCCTACACCTGTGACCGGACCTTAATCCCCCTAAACCTGTGACCAGACCTTCATCCCCCTCATTCTGTGACCAGACCTTCATCCCCTATACACCTGTGACCAGACCTTCATCCCCCTACACCTGTGACCGGACCTTCATCCCCCTACACCTGTGACCGGACCTTCATCCCCCTAAATCTGTGACCAGACCTTCATCCCCCTACTCCTGTGATCGGACCTTTATCCCCCTTCACCTGTGACCAGACCTTCATCCCCCGTATACCTGTGACCAGACCTTCATCCCCGGTACACCTGTGATCAGACCCTCATCCCCCTACGCCTGTGACCGGAGCTTCAATCCCCTACGCCTGTGACCGGACCTTCATCCCCCTACCCTTTATCCCCCTACACCTGTGATCGAACCTTCATCCCCCGACACCTGTGATCAGACCTTCATCCCCCTACACCTATGATCTGACCTTAATCCCCCTACACCTGTGATCGGACCTTCATCCCCCTACACCAGTGATCAGACCTTCATCCCCCTACACCTGTGACCGGACCTTCATCCCCCTACACCTATGATCGGACCTTCATCCCCCTACACCTGTGATCGGACATTCATCCCTCTACACCTGTGATCAGACCTTCATCCCCCTACACCTATGATCAGACCTTCATCCCCCTACACCGTGATCAGACCTTCATCCCCCTCCACCTGTGATCAGACCTTCATCCCCCTAATCCTGTGACCAGACATTCATCCCCCTAATTCTGTGACAAGACCTTCATTCCCCTACACCTGTGACCAGACCTTCATCCCCCTACACCGTGATCAGACCTTCATCCCCCTCCACCTGTGATCAGACCTTCATCCCCCTAATCCTGTGACCAGACATTCATCCCCCCTAATTCTGTGACCAGACATTCATCCCCCTAATTCTGTGATCAGACCTTCGTCCCCCTCCACCTGTGATCAGACCTTCATCCCCCTCCACCTGTGATCAGACCTTCATCCCCCTACACCTGGGACCAGACCTGCTTTCTCCTACACCTGTAACCAGACCTGCATCCCACTGCACCTGTGACCACATTTGCTTTTTTACCTGTGACTACAGTGCAACAACTCAATTCTTACAACGTATATTTTTATAATTTGTCAATATCTCTCATCACATTCAAAACAAGACATATTCACCTAAAGACAAACATTTCAGTGTGATAGAGAAACTCGTTTTAAGACAAATGGATTTTATATCAAGAAATCTTATCAAGAAAATGTCACTTGTTCATTTGGCAGAATTTCTTTGCTTATTACTGGCAAAAAGCTTATTTTTTACTTATTTAAAGGGTGGCCAAGATTTTTATGCTTGTAAGAAGCAAAATAGTTCTGCAAATAGAACTTTGATCATTTTTAATGAGATTTCCTGAAATAAATGCATCTGTGTTGAAACAAGGTCCTACATCTCACTAAAATGTTTCTCTTTGGGCGATTTGGTCTGAAATCGAGTGTGATAAGATTGATTGACTAGAAATTTTAAAAAACTGTACTTCGCAAGATTTGAGTTTTTGCAGTGTAGTCACAGATGCAGCAGGATGCAGGTCTGGTCAGAGTTGTACTGTGGATCCCACTACACCTGGGCCCAGACCCTCATCCTTCTACACCTGTGACCGGATCTTCATCCCCCTAATCCTGTGACCAGACCTTCATCCCCCTAATCCTGTGACCAGACCTTCATCCCCCTAATCCTGTGACCAGACCTTCATCCCCCTAATCCTGTGACCAGACCTTCATCCCCCTAATCCTGTGACCAGACCTCCATCCCCCTAATCCTGTGACCAGACACTCATCCCCCTAATCCTGTGACCAGACCTTCATCCCCCTTCATCTATGACCAGACCTTAATCCCCCTACACCTGTGACGGGACATTCATCCCCCCACATCTGTGACCAGACCTTCATCCCCCTACACCTATGACTGGACCTTCATCCCCCTACACCTGTGACCGGACCTTCATCCCCCTAATTCTGTGACCAGACATTCATCCCTTTACACCTGTGATCGGACCGTCATCCCCCTAATCCTGTGACCGGACCTTCATCCCCATTCACCTATTTTCCGACCTTCATCCCCCTCATCCTGTGACCAGACCTTCATCCCCTTACACCTGTGACCAGACCTTCATCCCCCTTCATCTATGACCAGACCTTAATCCCCCTACACCTGTGACCGGACATTCATCCCCCCACATCTGTGACCAGACCTTCATCCCCCCTACACCTATGACTGGACCTTCATCCCCCTACACCTGTGACCGGACCTTCATCCCCCTAATTCTGTGACCAGACATTCATCCCTTTACACCTGTGATCGGACCTTCATCCCATTCACCTAATTTCCCCCTTCTTCCCCTTCTTCTTTTGCCCGCCCTCCTCCCCCTCCTGTGACCAGACCTTCATCCCCCTTCACCTATTGTCCAGACCTTCATCCCCCTACACCTGTGACCGGACATTCTTCCCCCCACATCTGTGACCAACCTTATCCTCCTAACCTATACTGACCTTCATCCCCCTACACCTGTGACCGGACATTCATCCCCCCACATCTGTGACCAGACCTTCATCCCCCTACACCTGTGATCGGACCTTGATCCCCTGAAATACACCTGTGATCAGACCTTCATCCCCCTACACCGTGATCAGACCTTCATCCCCCTCCACCTGTGATCAGACCTTCATTCCCCTAATCCTGTGACCAGACATTCATCCCCCTAATTCTGTGACAAGACCTTCATTCCCCTACACCTGTGACCAGACCTTCATCCCCCTACACCGTGATCAGACCTTCATCCCCCTCCACCTGTGATCAGACCTTCATCCCCCTAATCCTGTGACCAGACATTCATCCCCCTAATCCTGTGACAAGACCTTCATTCCCCTACACCGTGATCAGACCTTCATCCCCCTCCACCTGTGATCAGACCTTCATCCCCCTACACCTGTGATCAGACCTTCATCCCCCTACACCTGTGATCAGACCTTCATCCCCCTACACCTGGGACTAGACCTTCTTTCTCCTACACCTGTAACCAGACCTGCATCCCACTGCACCTGTGACCACATTTGCTTTTTTACCTGTGACTACAGTGCAACAACTCAATTCTTACAACGTATATTTTTATAATTTGTCAATATCTCTCATCACATTCAAAACAAGACATATTCACCTAAAGACAAACATTTCAGTGTGATAGAGAAACTCGTTTTAAGACAAATGGATTTTATATCAAGAAATCTTATCAAGAAAATGTCACTTGTTCATTTGGCAGAATTTCTTTGCTTATTACGGGCAAAAAGCTTATTTTTTACTTATTTAAAGGGTGGCTAAGTTTTTTATGCTTGTAAGAAGCAAAATAGTTCTGCAAATAGAACTTTGATCATTTTTAATGAGATTTCCTGAAATAAATGCATCTGTCTTGAAACAAGGTCCTACATCTCACTAAAATGTTTCTCTTTGGGCGATTTGGTCTGAAATCGAGTGTGATAAGATTGATTGACTAGAAATTTCTAAAAAAAAACTGTACTTTGCAAGATTTGAGTTTTTGCAGTGTAGTCACAGATGCAGCAGGATGCAGGTCTGGTCAGAGTTGTACTGTGGATCCCACTACACCTGGGCCCAGACCCTCATCCTTCTACACCTGTGACCGGATCTTCATCCCCCTAATCCTGTGACCAGACATTTATCCCCCTACACCTGTGATCAGACCTTCATCCCCCTACACCCTGTGACCAGACCTTCATCCCCCTAATCCTGTGACCAGACCTTCATCCCCCTAATCCTGTGACCAGACCTTCATCCCCCTACACCTGTGACCAGACCTTCATCCCCCTACACCTGTGACCAGACCTTCATCCCTCTAGTCCTGTGACCAGACCTTCATCCCCCTAATCCTGTGACCAGACCTTCATCCCCCTAATCCTGTGACCAGACCTTAATCGCCCTACACCTCTGACCGGAAATTCATCCCCCCACATCTGTGACCAGACCTTTATCCCCCTTCACCCGTGATCAGACCTTCATCCCCCTACACCTGGGCCCAGACCCTCATCCTTCTGCACCTGTGACTGGATCTTCATCCCCCTAATCCTGTGACCAGACAGTCATTCCCGTACATCTATGACCAGACCTTAATCCCCCTACACCTGTGACCGGCCATTCATCCCCCCACATCTGTGACCAGACCTTCATCCCCCTTCACCAGTGATCAGACCTTCATCCCCCTACACCTGGGCCCAGACCCTCATCCTTCTGCACCTGTGACCGGATTTTTATCCCCCTAATCCTGTGACCAGACTGTCATTCCCCTAATCCTGTGACCAGACCTTCATCCCCCTAATCCTGTGACGAGACATTCATCCCCCTACACCTGTGACCGGACCTTCATCCCCCTACACCTGTGACCAGACCTTCATCCCCTTACACTTGTGACCAGACCTTCATCCCCCTACACC
Organism: Atherinomorus stipes; assembly: GCA_023101725.1. Lineage (NCBI taxonomy): Eukaryota > Metazoa > Chordata > Actinopteri > Atheriniformes > Atherinidae > Atherinomorus > Atherinomorus stipes. The sequence continues at coordinate 208,119 of JALJCO010008935.1, forward strand.
TGTGATCAGACATTCATCCCCCTAATCCTGTGACCAGACATTCATCCCCCTACACCTGTGACCAGACCTTCATCCCCCTAATCCTGTGACCAGACATTCATCCCCCTAATTCTGTGACAAGACCTTCATTCCCCTACACCTGTGACCAGACCTTCATTCCCCTTCACCCGTGATCAGACCTTCATCCCCCTACACCTGTGACCGGATTTTCATCCCCCTAATCCTGTGACCAGACTGTCATTCCCCTAATCCTGTGACCAGACCTTCATCCCCCTACACCTATGATCGAACCTTAGTCCCCCTACACCTGTGATCGAACCTTCATCCCCCTAATTCTGTGACCAGACTGTCATTCCCCTAATCCTGTGACCAGACCTTCATCCCCCTATGTTCTGTGACCAGACCTTCATCCCCCTACACCTGTGATCAGACATTCATCCCACTACACCTGTGACCGGACCTTCATCCCCCTACACCTGTGACCAGACATTCATTCCCCTACACCTGTGACCAGACATTCATCCCCCTACACCTGTGACCAGACATTCATCCCCCTACACCTGTGACCAGACATTCATCCCCCCACATCTGTGACCAGACCTTCATCCCCCTTCACCCGTGATCAGACCTTCATCCCCCTAATCCTGTGATCAGACCTTTATCCCCCTACACCTGGGCCCAGACCCTCATCCTTCTGCACCTGTGACCGGATTTTTATCCCCCTAATCCTGTGACCAGACTGTCATTCCCCTAATCCTGTGACCAGACCTTCATCCCCCTACACCTGTGATCGAACCTTTATCCCCCTACACCTGTAATCGAACCTTCATCCCCCTATACCTGTGATGGGACCTTCATCCCCCTAATTCTGTGACCAGACTTTCATTCCCCTTATCCTGTCACCAGACCTTCATCCCCCTAATCTTGTGACCAGGCCTTCATCCCCCTAATCCTGTGACCAGACATTCATCCCCTTAATACTGTGACCAGACATTCATCCCCCTACACCTGTGACCAGACATTCATCCCCCTACACCTGTGACCAGACCTTCATCCCCCTACACCTGTAATCAGACATTCATCCCCCTACACCTGTGACCAGACCTTCATCCCTCTACACCTGTGACCTGACCTTCATCCCCCTAATCCTGTGACCAGACATTCATCCCCCTAATTCTGTGACCAGACCTTCATTCCCCTACACCTGTGACCAGACCTTCATCCCCCTTCACCTGTGATCAGACCTTCATCCCCCTACACCTGTGACCGGATTTTCATCCCCCTAATCCTGTGACCAGACCTTCATCCCCCTACACCTGTGACCAGACCTTCATCCCCCTACACCTGTGATCGGACCTTCATCCCCCTACACCTGTGATCGGACCTTCATCCCCCTACACCTGTGACCGGACCTTAATCCCCCTACACCTGTGACCAGACATTCATCCCCCTACACCTGTGATCGGACCTTCATCCCCCCCACATCTGTGATCGGACATTCATCCACCCCACACCTGTGACCGGACATTCATCCCCCCCACACCTGTGACCGGACATTCATCCCCCCCACATCTGTGACCGGACATCCATCCCCCTCACACCTGTGATCCGACCTTCATCCCCCTACACCTGTGACCAGACCTTCAACCTCCTACATCTATGACCGGACCTTCATCCCCCACACATCTATGACCGGACCTTCATCCCCCCCACATCTGTGACCGGACATTCATCCACCCTACACCTGTGACCGGACATTCATCCCCCCACATCTGTGACCGGACATCCATCCCCCCCACACCTGTGATCCGACCTTCATCCCCCTACACCTGTGACCAGACATTCATCCCCCTACACCTGTGACTGGACCTTCATCCCCCTACACCTGTGACTGGACCTTCATCCCCCTACACCTGTGACCAGACATTCATCCCCCTACACCTGTGACTGGACCTTCATCCCCCTACACCTGTGACCAGACATTCATCCCCCAAATCCTGTGACCAGACATTTATCCCCCTACACCTGTGACCAGACCTTCATCCCCCTACACCCCTGTGACCAGACATTCATCCCCCTACACCTGTGATCAGACATTCATCCCCCTACACCTGTGACTGGACCTTCATCCCCCTACACCTGTGACCAGACATTCATCTCCCTACACCTGTGACCAGACATTCATCCCCGCACACCTGTGATCAGACATTCATACCCCTACACCTGTGATCGAACCTTTATCCCTCTACACCTGTGATCGAACCTTAATCCCCCTACACTTGTGACCAGACATTCATCCCCCTACACCTGTGACCAGACCTTCATCCCCCTACACCTATGATTGGAACTTCATCCCCCTACATCTGTGACCGGACCTTCATCCCCCTACACCTGTGACCGGACATTCATCCCCCTACACCTGTGACCAGACCTTCATCCCCCTACACCTATTATTGGAACTTCATCCCCCTACATCTGTGACCGGACCTTCATCCCCCAACATCTGTGACCGGACATTCATCCCCCCACACCTGTGATCCGACCTTCATCCCCCTACAACTGTGACCAGACCTTCATCCCCCTTATCCTGTGACCAGACCTTCATCCCTCTTATCCTGTGACCAGACCTTCATCCCCCTACACCTGTGATCCGACCTTCATCCCCCTACACCTGTGACCAGACCTTCATCCCTCTTATCCTGTGACCAGACCTTCATCCCCCTACACCTGTGACCAGACCTTTATCCCCCTTCACTTGTGACCAGATCAACATCCCATTACACCTGTGACCAGACCTACTTCCCACTACACCTTAGACCACTCTGACCAGTTAGTAGTTTCAGGCATCTGTTTCAAAATGAACAAATATTTGCACAAACACAATAAAGTTTCTTTGTTTGAACATTACATTTCTTGTCTTTTTTGTGTATTTAATAGAACACAGGTTGAAGACGATTTGCAAATCATTGTCATGTTTTTTTAATTTACATTTCACACAATGTCCCAACCTCATTGGAATCTGGCTTTGTAGTTTAAGTGACGTTTATCATCTGATCTTTAAGCTAATTGGCTAGTCCGTCACGGGGAGAAGCACATGTGGACCCTCAGTGAGGGCGCTGTGCTGGATCCGCCACTGCAAGTCCTATGATAACATTGAAGGTGACTTGACAAAGGATGTGTATACTGAGTTTTTAGTGTTTTTTAAGTGGTGTATGTATTATTTCATTACTGTCTTCATTTGGTTGTTTATATTTGTATCAGACTGGTGATATTCACAAGGTTAATTTGGGGATGTGTTATTTAGCCTAATCTTATCTGTGAACCTGGTGACCAGACCCTAAGCCAGCACCTCCAATCAGAACAATGTGTCCTTCATTAAACACCATATGGGTGATATGGACATGAGGGGAGGGAGAAGTAACAATGTAAAAATGAAGGTGAAACAGATATTTGAGTAGTCACTGCATTAGAATAACTGTTTTATGTTAATTTTCTTAGAAGCCGCAATGAAACGGCGCTGAAGTAGCCTGGTACACCAGCCTGACTAACGCCATATCTCATACATGGGCCGTGTCTCAATCCACGCACTTGCCTGAGTGCACTGGAATTCAGGGCATAGTGCGCACTGTGTACTTTGTAGTGTACACTATTGTCGCTAAATGCTGACCCAAACAGAGCACTGCACTTACAGGAAGTGACGGACTAGCATTACCCGCTAACCTGAGCTAACTCTACTGAGCTGGTATAACCGCAGCCTCAAGCACATGACCAGATCATGGGGGGGGGGGGGGGGGGGGGGGGGGGGGGGGGGGAACTGTCATCAGGGAGTGAACAGCTTGGTAGCATGCCACAATATACATAAGTAATTATGTCTAAATCATTTCATAAACGTTACTTAAATCAAGTAAAATACCGCCTCCGGTGCAGCAGGGGTCGCCACCGCGTCATTCATTGCCATTATTCAGCTCTGAAACCAGTTTGAAAGTCCCGCCTCTTCCTCCACGTTCACAAGATGGCGTCCATTTAGGCCCCGTCCCAACACCCACCCTAAACCCTACACCCTTGTATGAAGTGCGCACTTGGCAGAAGGGGGGGAAAGAAAAAAAAAAAAAAAAAAAAAAAAGGGGGAAAAAAAAAAAAAAAGGGTGCACATTAAGGGTTGGAGTGTGCAGGTTGCAAGTGCGGGAAAAAGGCAGAATTGGGACAGTGATGGTTCCTCCATTTTGCACCGCGTCATTTCATGTCATTGCTGCCAAACTCAGCTTCATCTCTGTTCCCGGTGAAGAGACGTCATTTTCAAACATAAACTGAATAAAGTTAATTTCATCTGTTCTTGTAAAATAGATGTTATGAAATCCACACAAGTTTAATTAATAAATAAACGAATTACTGAATTAATTTATGTAGATGGCTGTAGAATTTCATTAGTACAGGTTAAATAACTGTTACATTCTAAACAAATGTATAATAATGATTAAATTGTCACTCTGTGACTGTTATCGTTTGCATAGAATGTCCATAAATGTCCACGTCCATAAAAACATGTATAAGTTCTTTGAATTACATTGGGAACGGGTTGAGACGGGAAGAGACCTGTATTAATCACATGAGCTGTAAGGCTTACAGAAGTATGGCTACATAATTATTTTTATCCTTAATTTCATTGTAAATAGATGCTTTGGTATTGTATACTTACAGTATTTAGTTTTTGCTTTTTTTCTATTAAAATGTTTGCTTAGTATTGTATTTTAATTTAGTTAACCTGTGTTTTTGTTGATTGTTTTTGTTGATTGTATGTTCAAAATTTATGCTGATCTGGATCCCAGGAAGAATAGTTTTCACTGGTGAAGACTAATGGGGATCCATAATAAACTAAACTAAACTATGTCAGGTAAACAGGTTTCCCTTGTTAAAAACGCTGCGTCTCGACTGGACTTACCTATGTAAATAAAGTTTTTAAATAATAAATTAATTTAGCTACTTTTATCAGTAAACTGATAACTTTCATTATTCAAATGCTTTGAATTTTAATATTAAAAGTATAGTTCAAAGTAACATGGCAAACTTTAGTAATTATTTCACCTACAGCACAAAAGATTACATACTTCAATGTTTACATCTGAAATGGCATTTTTTTCACTACAGGCAGGAGCTCATCACCAAACATGGACATGATCCGCCTTTATGGTTCAAAACGTCACATGCAGCAATGAATTATGGGCAATATGCTTCGGTGAAGTCTGCATAGATGCGGACTTCACTGAAGTGTGGATTGAGGGTGCAAAAGGGGCGTGACGGACTTCTGCCCTCGTGCAGCCCTGGAGAATTGGGACACACTAAGCACTTCAATCCCTCAGCGGTAGTGCACATTCTACGGGCGCAAGGGTGGAAGTGCAGGTATTGGGACGGGGCCTTAGTGCGAGTAGTGTGCGTCATTCTGCACTGCATTTTTGGGCGTGATTAGGGCAACATCCTGGTACTTTCAGTGCACTGAAATTGTCGCTTAAATGACACCATGTGTGCACTACACACTCAAAAACAGTGTTTGAAGTGCTCAAGTGCGCGGTTTGGGACAGACCCATGGTGTTAGTCAGGCAGGTGGACCAGGCTAGCACTGAAGCTGCAATGAAAACGCGACGAAATAGTGATGAAACGGCGACATAGTAGCGATTAAGCTGCAACAAAGCTGAAATGAAGAGATGGCGACGTAGCGGCAACGAAACAGCTACAAAACTGCGATGTAGCGGCCACAAAGCAAAGACGAAGTGGGGTCGAAGCTGCAACGAAATGGCTACGTAGCGGCGAAGAAATTGTGATAAAACGGCAACATAGTGGCGCCGAAACGGTATAACGAGATGGCAACAGCTACAAAGCGGCAATGAAACGGTGGCAAAACGGCGGTGAATCTGCCACAAAAGCTCGGATGAAACGGCGAAGTAACGTCAACAAAGCAAAGACGAAGTGGCGTCAAAGCTGTGACGAAGCTGCTAGAAGTTGTGATGAAGCTGTGATGAAATGGCAACGTAGTGGCAAAGAAACAGCTATGAAGCGGCGATGAAACACGTCGAAGCTGCAACGATTTTGCGACAAACGGTAATGAAACTGCGACGAAGCTGCAACGAAACGGCAACTGAGCGGTGACGAAACTGGGACATAGCAGCGACGAAGCAAAGACAAAGTGCTGTCGAATCATTTTCCAGGACAACTCCAGCTTTTCCAGGACATTTTACTCTTTTTCTCATTTTCCATCAGTTTTCCATGACTGGAAAAATGTTCAACCATTTTCCAGGAGGACGCGTGGGAACCCTGATGTTTGGTGTTTTTATGCTGCATAGGTGCCTTACCCATCGCTTAGATTTCAAATCTACATTGCGAATTGTTTAATAAAGCAGGTTGAAACTCTGTGACTCATAATTAATTCAGCACAGCAGATTACTGGAGGCCTGCTCTGCACCACTACACTTCCAAACACACCCCGGACCTGCAGCATCATTTAAAAAAATAATCTATTTCCTTGTGAGTCAGGAATGAGGAAGGAATAGTGGAACTGGTGCAAGTCAATCATTTCCTTCTGTTCCCTCACTTCCTTGTATCCTGATTCTCATACTCAGTTGAAGAATAATAGCAGTAATAACAGCTTCATTTTCATAATCTCTGACATCTATAGATGAAGAGACGAGTGGACAAACGTGTTCTCTGTTTAAACACAGTCTGCTTCCTGATGCCAGACAACCTGCAGCTGATCTGCTTCCTCAAGACATCCAGTCTAACTCATACTGTGTGACCTGCGACTGCAGAGCGCTGACACGGCAGAAATATAAATACTGCACCTCTCCAGGAAATTATTTATATTTTCATTGGCTAGGATGGAAAAAGAGCAAACATTAATTTGCATTTGGGAAACCCTCATCCATTTACTTTCAGCTCATGCATTTCATATTGAAATGAGTCCATTACAATCCATTAGTGCTGCTGGAACTGTAATGGGGACATAGTCTCCCTGATCCTGCAAAGCTCTGTTCTCTGCCTTCAAGGCTGCTCCTCTTGAAACCTGATGTGCATCAGCAGTAATCACATTAAAAGCTGCCTATTCTGAATCCAGGCGCTGCCTGTTGGGCCTGGCTCCTCCTCATCAGCGTGAAACAAAAGGGATTAAATGAACAGTGTCTCCCTAAATTCAACACAGGTGTTTCATTTTAGTGTTTAGATTCACTTTGTATTCATCAGCAGTTCACAAGAACATTTTCAGACATACCAGTGAGAAAAAAAAATGGAGAATACATGTCTCTGTTTAATCTCAATCAGTGTTAATTCAACAGAGCAGTAAATAATAATAATACTGAAAAAAAAACTTTTGTTGCAATATCATGAGGCTCATTAATAAATGAAATGCAAATGTGAATTTAAAATTGTCTAAACACCACCCCCTGCTGGAGAAGAAGGAAAACTGCACACACACACCAAAAAAGGACATTTGCTTTAAAAATATGTTTCAGCAGGATTATGTCATGAAAAAATAAAAAGTATAAAAATACATTGTCCTTTGTGAGTCACATTATTCAGAAATTTCTTATCAGCCACCTAAGTGAGCAGTTATTATAGTTGAGTAAACAGAAAATTGATTTATTTAGATGTTTTTAACATGTTAAAGGCCTCCTTCCACTGAAAACCCATTTAACTTGCTCCTTCTGAAATACGGAGGGTTTCCCCTTGTTTGCTTACACATGCTGACTTGCTAGCGTTGCGTTCCCCCCAGTCGGCTGTGCTTTCTCATCAGAGAAACAATACGAAGAAAAGAGCGAATCGGGAACAGCCTCGCACTTCTACGTCACATTGCAAATAGCGTATCCCACGTGGGGTTTCTATCTGTCCATTGGAAGGCAGGTAACCCTCCACTACACACTAGAAGTAAAGACGGCACGACTGTAGCTTCGGAGTTGAGAAGCTAATTAGCTAACTGTTTGTTAGCATGGCGGAACAAACTTGTTTGTCGGCTCTATTTCCTGTCTGTAACAAAATAAGAGCGGAGGGCGGAGCTTCCTTCATACACTGATGGGAGGCAGCCAATCAGACGGAAATTCATGAGAAGGACCCGGAAAAGCTGCCGTTGGACCACAAGCCTCTCTTCTAGTATACAAATACAGCTGGATACAAAGATACCAGAAGGTTTTTTTTAAACAGAAACGATGCAGAATGCATTCAATAATAATGGAGAACACAGAAATATTAATGAAATGACCACGGAAGTACAACTTTGAATATATCCTTTGATAATTAGTAACGCATTAAATTACTAATATAAGAAAAAAACTGAGCAAAAGAACCAAAGCAGTGTGAAAAACAAAGAACATCTTTCCAGCTGAACACCACTTATCAGATGTAATGAATTAACCATTGAGCACCTGTGCAGTTTTAGTGTGTGGAATGTGAAGGAGGAAAGACATCAAAATTGATCGTAGTGAAGCAATTATTTCTACCCCGACTCAGATCAGAGTTTAATGCCTGGAAAATCTGACAGAACCTTAAGAGTTATATCTCCGTCTCTGTATCCTGCAATTTGAATGTTTAATGTTAAAGGTACAGTGTGTAAAAAAATCAAAAGGTCAGCGGCAGGAAAACTGATATATAATCCCAAACTGTGTTTCTTTTGATGTGTAATTGCTACACTCGAATAGCTGTTATGTGTATATTTATTTAGAATAAATCATTTATGTCTACTTGCTGGGGGTGCACATACATGGAGGCTGCCAAATTTGAGCCGCCATTTTTACTACAGTGTCCCTCAAAGGACAAAAAAATGTGAGTGAAGTGAGAACCCTCTGAACTTTCAAACTGCTGTACCAGCTTTGTTTAGTGGGAGTTAGAGACTGTTTGGGATCAGTAATGCCTTAAAAGACGTTAAAAATAGTTACTCAAAGTAGCTGCACTGAGACCACTGGATCTACTCATAGATTAAAACATCTTTATGTCTGGGAGAATTTTGGCCACTAACGGCCACCGTACATTCACAACAGTGCTGGAATCTTAAGTCACTTGAAAGAAAACATCTAGTACCCATTTTGACCACTAGATGTCAGTAATTCTTACATACTGTACCTTTAAAGTTCATGACAGTGCAATTAAAGCAACCCTTACCAATGTTGCATTGTTACACTGTTTTTTTAATAGGAAAAAAATGTTATGGATGAGGTAATGGAACTCTGAAATACAAGACAGACCCACCATTAATCAAAATAAAATAGACCTCTGCTTCTGAATTAGGGGGCGGAGGGAATGGGGGGTGGGTCTTCAGAATGAGGCAGGACGACTGATATTAAAATAATCTTTCTGTGCTTTCTGAAATGCAACATTGGTCAGAGTTGCTTTGAAAAAAGGCTGAACTTGTATGGTTTGTTGGGATTAGTTGCAGGAGAAAACTATTCTCTCCTAGAATGAACAGCACGGCTTAGATTTGCAAATCTGCATCTGGACAAAAAAGAAGACATCTGGGACAACGTTCCCCAGAAAGATGAGACCAAAGTGGAGAGTTCTTGTCATAACTCATACTATGTCAAGCACTGTGGTGGGGGAGTCATAGTGTGGGCATGTTTTGCAGCCACATCATAGTTACTGAGTTAAAGGTGAACTGTGTTTTCATTTTGTCTGATTACAGAGAAATGATGACGTTATTGCTGCTCCAGGTGCTTCTACCAACTACTGAATCAGGATCACATGCTACTTCTGCTTTTTAGTTTAGTTTCTGTTAAATTATGATTGGGTGTAATATGTCACCTGAAGTTGTGTTTGTCTTATTCTAAATCTGCTGTAGATCAGATGGTTTTCTCTTATATTCTGATTCCTAATAGTTTAGAGGGTGATGGTGTCATTTCTGTTTTCACACGACTGTTTCTGCTCGTTTAAATTGCTACAAGGCTGCAAACACTGCTGCACGTTGACACACTCTGGTGAATCCAGCAATGAAAACTAAACGTAACCAACAAATCTTTCACATTTTCGACCACTTATAATTATTGTTTCAGAGACATTTTGGTCCTCAGATGTTCATCCTGATTAAGAAGTCTCTAATCTTCAGTGGATGAAGGTCTGAGGATCTTCGGGCTCCATCACTAAGCTGCTAGATGGTGGCTAAATTCAGCGCGGTGTAGACCAGGTTGGTTGTGGTGCAGAGGAAGCCGATCAGGTTGCAGAGGTTGGACAACCCGTGGTACCGTCCGAACGAGCTCTTGTAGGCTCTGTACTTGGGGTCCTGCTCTCTGAGCTTAGCGTAAGCCTCTCTCTGACTGCTCAGGCCGACCTGGTTCCCCAGGCCGTGCTCCTCCTCCACCGCCCTCATCTGGAACATCACCTCCGTGGCTGCCGGGCCGAACCACTGGGCGTTCATGCCCGCCATGATCAGCGCCACGAAGAACAGAAGCATCTGCAAGATGACCAGAAGACGGAGATGCTTACAGGGGCCGACTCAAATCATCCTCATGAAGACGTTTTAATATTCTTCCTCACCTGCAAGCCTTCGTGCCACTCCAGCAGCTCTCTGGGGTGGTACACTGCAAACACAGCCAGGCTGATGAAGTTGCTCCCCAGCAGGCAGTAGAAGTAGACGGGGAAGAGCTTACTCTGGACCAGACCGAAGGTGTGCAGAGTTACCTGCGTCACCAATGCAAACCCTACAAACAAAACACGAACACTTAAAACAGACCTCATTCAGTACAGTACGTTGTAGCTCTTTCAGGGTTCCCACTCTTCTCTAGAAGTCGTTTTCCAGGACTTTTCCAGCTGCTACAGTACAAATCAAGTTATCACAACATAGACTAATAACTTCCAACCCCAAGCTTTTGGAGATGTGTTCTACAATTGTAGCTTATATTTTTTTACAGCAATGAAGTAAAGACGAAGAAAAGACAAGGCAGAGACAAAACAGAGGCGAAGTGGAGACGAAGCAGAGATAAAGCTGCGACGAAGCTGAGATGAAACGGCAAAGTAGCAGTGACAAACTGCTATGCAACAGAGATGAAGCTGCAACGAAGTGGTGTCGAAGCAGCGACGAAATGGCAATATACCGGTGACAAAGCTGCAATGAAACGACGATTAAACAACTACGACGCTGCGATGAAACAGCGACGAAACGGTGATGAAATGGTGATGTAGCAGTGACAAAGTGGTGACAAAGCGGCGATGAAATGCGGCAAAGCTGCGCCGATTTTGTGACAAAATTGCGCCGAAGCTGTGACAGCGATGAAATGGCGATGTAGTAGCGACAAAAACTACGACGTAGCTGCGACAAAGGAAAGACGACGCAGCGTTGATGCGGCGACTAAAAGGAGGAAAAATAATTTTTCAAGGACAACTCAAACTTTTCCAGGACATTTTACAGTTTTTCTCATTTTCCATGTGTTTTCCATGACTGGAAAAATGTTCAATCATTTTCCAGGTTTTCCAGGACGCGTGGGAAACCTGCCTATAATTAAGTTGAAACGACTTCTTTTCTTTTTCCATTTTTCTTCACACAATTTCTGAAAGTTATTTTTAAGTAAAGTTTATTTCAGTGACTTCCACCCAGGCAATTTGTTGGGTGTCATCAACAAATATGTTCGATTTGGAATGTTCTAGCATTGCACTAAAGCTTAGCAAAGTTCATGTTGGGATTTTTTCATATGTATAAATAAATTAAATTAAATATAAAAACACAAAGTGCATAAGTCGTGTGCTGCGTCATCACAAGTTTCGGCCGAAAACCGAAAATGCACTTTTAGGAAAAACTTTTTTTTTTTCAAGAAAACTTTCGGTGGCTGAATTTTCGATGCATATCTATAAATAAGAATATTTATTTTATTCCTCAAATATGGAGAAACTGCAGAACAGCTGGAAACATGGTTTATTTTGCATATGTGTGTGTTTTACTTCATTTTTTCATTTATTTATTGCTCAAAGTATATTCATTTTATTAATTTAATGTTTAATACACTACAAAACAGCTATATGGGTACATATTTGAAGCCTATATTTTTTTCAGTTTGAACGTTTTGCATAAATCATTAATGAAGTGTTGTTTGAAAGTAGGGATGGGTGATATGTTATTGTGTGTGATATATCGTCAAAAGAAATTCCCCACGATAATAATTTGCCATCTCATGATAAAAACGATAAATTCAATTTATCAAGTTGTATGTTGCACTACTTTGGGTTTTTTATAAGCCAAGTTACTTTTGCTGTTTGCATCGTTTGAATAAATGTGGGATTTGGTCTCTCATATTTCAGACTTGTTTGATTGGTGTCACTACAGTTTTTCGGTACAGGTGTACCACTTAAACTTAATTGATGTAGTTTAGTGGCTTCTAGTATTTTGTAGGGCTCTCAAGACAGAATCAGGGTTCACACTCTTTTCTTGAAGTTCTTTTCCAGGACTTTTCCAGCTGCAACAGTATGAGTCAAGTTATCACAACGTAGACTAAAAACTTCCACCCCAAGCTTTTGGAGAGGTGTTCTACAATTGTAGCTTATTTTGTACAGTGACGAAGCAGAGACGAAGCGGAGACCAGGAAGCAGAGACAAATAGACAATGAAGTGGAGATGAAGCACAGACGAAGAGACGACGAAGAGGCGACCAAGAGACGACGAAAAGACGACGAAGAGACGTCCAAGAGACGACGAAAAGACGACGAAGAGACGATGAAGAGGCGACCAAGAGACGACCAAGAGATGTCCAAGAGACGACCAAGAGACGACGAAAAGACGACGAAGAGACGACGAAGAGACGACGAAGCGGCGACGACGAAGTAGAGATGAAGTAGAGACAAAGAGGTGACGAAGAGGCAACGAAGACATGACGAAGCAGCGACGAAGCAGCAACAAAGCAGTGACGACGAAGTAGGCATGAAGCGACAACGAAGTAGAGATGAAGTGGAGATGAGGAAGCAGAGACAGACGATGAAGCGGAGATGAAGCAGAGACGAAGAGACGACGAAAAGTGGACCAAGAGATGACGAAGCAGCGACGACGAAGTTGAGACGAAGAGACGATGAAGCAGCAACAAAGCAGTGACAACGAAGTAGAGACGAACCGGAGATGAGGAAGCAAAGACAAATAGACAATGAAGTGGAGATGAAGCAGACACGAAGAGACAACGAAGCAGCGACAAAGTGACGACAAAGTAGACACGAAGCAACGACAAAGTAGAGACAAAGAGGCAACGAAGAGGCAACAAAGTAGAGACGAAGAGGCAATAAAGCAATGATGAAGTAGAGACAAAGAGGCAACAAAGAAGCACTGAAGAGGTGACAAAGAGGCAACGAAGCGGAGACAAAGTGATGACAACGTAGAGATGACGAAGCAGCGACAAAGCAGCAAAGAAGTAGACAGGAAGCGACGATGAAGAGGCAACGAAGAGGTGACAAAGCGACGATTAAGTAGAGACGAAGAGGCGACGAATCGGTGACAAAGTGGAGACGAATCTATGACAAAGCAGCGACGACTCAGGACAACTCAAGCTTTTCCAGGACATTTTACTCTTTTTCTGATTTTCCATGTGTTTTCCATGACTGGAAAAATGTTCAATCGTTTTCCAGGTTTTCCAGGACGTGTTGGAACCCTGAAAATGTAATGACAGATTTATAATACAAAATATTACGCTGATAGTTTTTACCGTCATTACCATGATAACAAACAGAAATGATCGTGATACATTTTTGTCCATATCGCCGCTCATCCCTATCTGAAAGAGAGAAACTCTAAATAAATGTATCATGTCACTAAAAAAATAATTGTGATTTTAATATTGATCAAAATAATCGTGATAATTATTTTTTCCATAGTTGAGCAGCCTTATGTTTAAATGGCAGGAGACCAGAGGCTCATACTGTTTTATGGTCAGTGATGGCTTTGATAAGAACATCATCAGCATCCAGTCATCGGTGAGGATCCGGACACACTTTAATGTTGCTCGCCAGTTTCCCAGGCTGCAGGATGGATGAGAATGGGAACTCCTTTATGGCACACGGCATCATTATCTCCCATAAAGCAAATACAGGCCGTTATGGTGTGGTGCAGCCAGGTCCTTCAGCTGGCACTGTTTGCCGAGCCTGGAGCCAGCAGGCTGCCTCAAGCTACAGGAAATGACCACTATTGATTAGTTGGCAGCTGCCACATCTGTTTTCCAATTAAACAAAGAACTGAGACACAAACATGATTGTTCAGTGTAAATAAAAATTAGTAACCTATAGTTAAACCTAAGCTTGATATTTCATTGCGTGCTTTTCAGTAGCAGCCAGAAATGAGGGGGAGTGTGAAGCGAGGAAAACCTCTGGATCAGGAAACTTACCTTCTTTTAGGAGGAAAACAAACGTCCAACTCGGTTCACTTTAGGATCTCGACTCTATTATCTTGTGTCCAAGTGTAAGGTGCCGGGAAAACGTAGCAGAAATATGTCCACAGTCCTGAAAATGTCCTTCCTGCTCCAGGGACAGAAGCCGCTGCCGACGCGCCTCCTTCCTCAACAGGCTACTTTTCTTCCTCTGAGCGTGTGTGTGTGTGTGTGTGTGTGTTTATCGTGCCGGTGTCGGCGGACTCAGCAGCTCACCGTGTGTTCAGAGCTGCCACCGTAGCCGGACTTCCCTCTGCGGTCGCTGGAGGTAACGAAGCTGTCAAACCGCCCGCACCTCGAGAGGAGACGTACGTACGTCAGCGCGAGGACAGCCAAAGCACACGCCCTAAACAAAAACTGAACATATTTCTTAATATCACTCCGCCAAAACGCATGCGTGAGTTCAAACTCCTGAGGAGTTTTACAGGTAAGTTTGTTTAACTCATTCAGTGTCTTGTAATATTTATTCTAGGTTAGTTTTATTTCTATTAAATCCCTACAACCTGTGGGAAAAAAACAAACAAGCTGTGATCACACATCCTTGTTTCTCCCTCATTTTTGTATTTATTTCTTTTAGATTTCTTGGCATAATTTATTTAAGTTTTTTTAGTTGCAACATGAATTATTTATATTTATCATTGAATGACTGAATTAAATAAACTAAATTAAAGAAAATATTTATGTTTCCTGTTTAACTATTAATTTCTAACGGTAACTTTTTCTTTTCTGTTTTTCCTCCAGATCGATACTGAAGATCTTCTGATACAATTTTTTTCCCTCCTGATACCAATTCCGATGCTTGTGATGTGGTTATCGGTCGATACCAAGTGCCGATACCACTATGTTATAAAAATTAGGGCTGCCCCGACACCACTTTTTTGCTGACCTGTACAAGTATGAATACTTGCATTTGAATATTTGCCGATATAGAGTATCGATCCAAGTACCTAGTTAATGGGAATAAGTGAGAGGCGTTTTTTCTTTTTTTTTTCTGGGGGTTGGGGGGGATTGAAATAAAAGCTTACAATAAGTCGTTAGAAGCTAATTTTGCATATTCAAACTTATATAAGCTCAACAAACATATACTGGGAAAGCATAGGAAACAGAATTGGCAGTACAGTAAACTTACCGCCGACAAAGTCAATCCTGAATGAAATGTCCAAAACTGTATACAGTTGCATGAAAAAGTGTTTGCCTCCTTCCTGATTTTTTTTTTTTTTTTTTTTTTTGCATTTTGTCATACTTATATGTTTCAGATCATCAGACAAATAATAATGTGAGACAAAGATAACACAAGTAAACACAAAATGCAGTTTTAAATGAAGATTTTTATTAGCAAGGGGGAAAAATCCAAACCTCAATGGCCTTGTGTGAAAAAGTGATTTTTGAATTTATGAATTTATGTTAAAACATAAATTAACTGTGGTTTATTACATCTTTGGAAAGCTGAGTTCAATTTCTTTAGCCACACCCAGGAGGGATCATTGCCAGACCTGTTCTCAATCAAGAAATCACTTAGATAGGACCTGCCTGATAAAGTTAAGTAGACCAAAAGTTCCTCAAAAGCTAGACATCATGCTGCGATCCAGAGAAATTCAGGAAAAAAATTTATATGCTCTCCACAAGACAGTTAAGAATCAACAATGTGTGTTCAGTGGGAGGCTGCGTCAAGTTTGCTGAAGGACGGAGGTGTTCAGAAATTCATTCCTGCCAGCAGCATCACCCTGAAGAACAAGACTGACTGACTTATGATTGTTGTATGATTATTTCATATATGTTATATTGTTAAAAACAACAACACCAAAAAGAGTACGAACTTATTACAATATTGAATTTTCCTTCTGGAATAAATAAAGTATTTTTTTCATTTCGTTTAAAAAAACCTCAATCCACCGCAGCATCTTGACTCCTGACAGAGACGATAAGTTTAAAACCTTCACTGACATAGTAGAGCCTTCGTCACCAACTTCTCAAAACTCTCTAAACTCTGGGTTTTCAAAGACAAAAGACTGCCATCCTCATTGAGCCAATCCTCAATGAGAAACAGTCAGTGAAGGAAAAACATATTTATAACCCTCACCCCAATGGTCAGATGGTTCCAGGCAAACAGACCTATTCCATCAGCCTAGACAGTAGTCGGTGGGAGCGAAAGTCCAGCAGCTCAGCTAGACGGGGGACGGACGTCCTCATCAGATCACCTAACTTCACACAGCCAGTCTCACAGTCTGGACTGGATCCTGACGGACCTGAGAAGAGAGAAAACTGGTCCCAGACAAAGGCTCTTCAAACAGCCACATGCCAGGTGTCAAGCTGGGAGGGAGTGGGAGAGAGGGGAGAGAGAGAGAGAGAGAGAGAGAGAGAGAGAGAGAGAGAGAGAGAGAGAGAAAGAAAGAGTGCAATGTTACAAAAAATGATTAAACTTAAAAAGAGGTGGATGAACAGGGATACACACAGCAGTTTATGCCACACTCCTGAACGTGAAAATCATGGAGCCCTAGCCTGGGGATGGGGTTTGAACAGAGACCT
>JALJCO010008936.1:0-29322 GCA_023101725.1 Atherinomorus stipes
GTGTTTTTTCATTAATCAGTAATCACTCCCATCAACAAACTGAAGTGCTCCTCTAAGTTCTAAATTTGCCATTCGTATCATTCATTTACACATCGAGCGGGGCGGCTCGGTGGAGGCTGCCATGTCGTATCGCCATGTTTTTGCGTTCGGGAGAAGCCTGACAGCAGGAAAACACAGAAACTCACCGGACACACCGGAGTTTTCAGCTCAGTTCGAGGTAATGTCTTTGAAAAGTCACCGCGCTGCAGAGGGAGAAACCAGCGTCTCACTGATGCTGGGTTCACGGCAGTCGGGCAGACGGCCGTTGGTAACAAACCAGATGTCATTTTAATCAATGAAGGCCGAGCGAAAGACGGTAAAACATGGGTCAGGGAAAACAATACGACATCGCCATGACAACGAACCAGATGTGGACTGATGTCACTGTAACTGACGGACCACGTCTTCACATAGAGGCCGGTGATAACTTTACATGCATCGGATGTCGTCGGTCTGCCCGGTTTCACGCGAATGTAGCATGAAAAGTACGAGGGAGCTGCTCCCGATTACACAGTGTCCCTTTAAAACATTAGCTACTTTCCCTTTAAGAGGCGTGTCGAAGTGTGCGTGTCATATGGTGACGTCACACTACGACACGCCTCTGTCTTGCAGGGCGCGGATGGATACACTTGGGTTAAGCAACAAACGTTACGTCACTCGGCGGAGACCGATAGCTAGTTGTACTACAAATGAACGTATATTATGAATGCAAAGCGTCCTAAACTGCTGGTTTAACTTGGAAAATGCAGAAAATAAAGTGACTGAGCTGATTTGATGGAAACACATTCGTTGCACAGTTGATTTTTTCCTCCCTTTGAAATAAACAGTAAAAAGTCATATGTGAGATGTGTGTGATTATCCTGTAGGCTTCATTCTACTTGATAAAGTATTGCAGCAGGATTATGCGCACAGTAGAACTACAACGGCTGTGTACCATTATTTACCATTATTTACAGGTCGGAAAACAAGATGGCAGCCTAGCAAAACAACGTTTGCTAAGGCTATTGTTATTAGCCGTTGTTAGCACAGCCGGCGCTGCAGCACATGAAAACTGTGAATTACACAACAGCAGCTTCCCCCTGAAACCTGCTTCTGAGCCCGTTGCTGCTGACAGCTGATACCAACGAGACAAAGACTAAAAACGGCTTCACTTACCTTCACGTGGACGTTTTCAAAGAGAAACTCTGGTCGAGCCTTTGTTTTCCCTCTCCTTCTTCCGTCGAGTTTTCTGACGGTTGGTAAACTCGATGAAGGCGCATTACCGCCACCAACTGGCACCAGGGTGTCGGATATAACCAATAATAATAATAATAATATGATAACACATACGCGCTTGTCACTGAATATTTTATTATATTAATGTTAGTATAAGTGATGATTTCAAATATTTTAGGAGGGAAATATATTAGCCAGCGAGCTAATATTTAAGGATCAGACATGATGGTTCTCCATATATTAGCCTCTATGTCTTACTGTTATGGTGTTAAACAGCATTACAGTTCACCTCTGTAAGTTTATAAGAAAATAATTCCCCAGAATGTAAAATAGAGGTGTTGGTGTCCGAGGTTGAGGCAAGGAGAAACATTTTATTTGGAAGTCCCTCCTCTGGAATAAGAAATAAAATTAAAACAAATGCGTGGCAGAAGGTGGCATTGGCCACCTTTAGGATAATTAGTGGAACGGATTAGAATCAAACAGAAATAACATGAACATGCCTCCTGTATCTCAATCAGGAAGACTGTGACCACACAAATGATGAAGGACATGAAATTAAAGCTAAGAAATGTGACAAAAACTAGGAACATAACCCTTCATACCTGCTATAAACTCATATCTGCCAGCATGGAGTTCAAAGCATTAAAATCTGCCAAAAACCTCATCATGCATACAAAAACATAAAATATCCTGCAAAAACGACTAGACTAAACTAAATTGCTGTTAAAAACAAAAGGCTGCTTGTCTGGATTTGTTTGCACAGGTGTTTGAGCTGAGAAATACCTTATTTTGTGGTTTACACCCGTGTTGTGTCAAAAAGTGATCATCTGCCAAAAACTGATTAAACAGCCACTTGTTGTGTTGTGGGTGGGTTGTGGTCAGGGTCAGGAGAATGGTAAGGGTCAGGGGCATATTTTTCTGTGCTCTCATGGTTGTGTCGTGTAGTAACGTCAGTACACGACACCCCCCACTTAAGGACACTCCCGTGGCTGTTTTATCAGTTTTTGGCACTCACTTTTTGGCACCCTTTTCACCCTTGCTGACAGTGAAGGGCAGCATTGCGCACTCCAGCGTAGGGATGGTGAAAACGAGGCCTCATGAGACAATAGGCTCGTTCGACTTTGGCTATCTGCAGCGCAACTCGGCTGGAAATGAGGGATTGTGGTCCTGGAATGTTGCATGCTGGTTAGAAACTTTGTCCGACTTCAGACTGCGCCTGCACGGCACCGGAAAACGTGACCAGACCACATGATCATCAAACATCGCGGGAGCCGTCCGACTTCAGTCGGAGTGTGCAGTTGCTCCTCAGCAACTGCAGATTGTGGACCTGCCTCCACCATCGACGGAACCTGGTCTTGATTGGTTTAACCTCAGTGACGCAAGTTCCGATTTTCGGACGGGACGGCCATGTGATGCTCCCAGTAATAAATCTATTTAGGTGTTTTCAATAGGATACAAAATTATATCAACAGCCATGTTTCATATTGCAATTATGATGTTCACAAAACCTGGACAGATTGATATCTGACTGCTGCAATAAAGTAACAGAAAATGTGTTGTAGTCCAAAAGTTAATTTTATTATTATTTATTAATCCTTTATGTAACCAGATAAAAAAAAACACTGAGATCAAGACCTCTTTCACAAGGGTGACCTGGCCAAGAAAGGCCGCAGCACACGTCAGAATACCAGTAATAATTAGCATTATTTGAAGAATATTTTGAAATATAATAATAGTTTGAATAATACCAATATATTGCATTCATAGGTAACTTTCAGACTCTAAACACAAAAATGAACAACAAAAGGACTAGAAGTCAAAATAATAACCGGACAAACCACAGTACAGATTTGACTTACCGTAATCATCTCCTGTCTTGAGGAAATATTTGAGGGGAAGGTTGCAACCTACAATTCCACCCCCCCCCCTCACCCTCCCCCCTAACAAGTAAATAACATTCTGGCAACATTTCTACAGTAAAAGTCCATGTAATAAGTGCCAAATGCTCTGTCACAATACCCTGAACGGTCTATTATTAGATGCAGTTGAGCAGATCTTCACAACATTCAGTAATATTTGCCCAATTCTTCCAGACAGAATCGTTATTGCTCACTCATATTCCCTGGATGTGTGTAGACTTTTCTCTCAGCTCATAGCATTGGCACTGATATGGCTTCTTCAAAACAGAGATTTAACCCTCTTTAAGCCAATCTGTTTTGGACTCCATTGATTTGTGCCACTGTCCTGTTGCATCGCCTAACAGTGAGTTTTAGCTCAATATGGGGCATCGCACTTTTGCAAACTTCAGTAACACATCAAGATTCCTTTTGTTAAGCATCCCTTTTTGTTCTGTTCGTTCAGTCCCCTATATGTTGTTCACTTATGAACAAAGATGTTATCCTGTTTTAATCATACTTTCAAATTCTGAATAGTCATTCAGTCATTTCTTGAACTCCATAAGTCTTCATTTTGGGGACATTTAGATCTGCCAACCTTAATATTTGAAATAGCTTTTTCTTAAAACAAAAAAAAAGAAAATTACTTATAGTGCATTTGTCATTTAGTGAAAAAGGTAAGTTTTGTCAATCTTTTGGCTTTCCTCACAATATATACGTACATCATATATATACATATATACGTATATATACATATATATATATATACACACATACACATTATATATATATATATATACATATATATCCTATAAATGGAAAGTAATGACAACCCTTATGATTGATAAAGGTTGGCATTTACTTGATTTCAGCTGAAGATCTTCCATCTCCTTCAGCTGCTCATGTAGTTAACCAATTAACACCAATGAACCCAAGCAGGATGAGATTAAATGTCCTTCTTTCAGTGGTCATTTATGAATGTAAATGAGGACACAAACGTAGGCTAAGAATGAGCTAATTCAACACACTTGTGAATTTCTTAATTAGATATTCATCCAGATGTTTCCCATTTCGTATTGAGCAATACACCACCTTCCACAGCAATATAAGGCCGCAAAACGCAGCCAAATAGCCAGCATGCAATAATGGAAAAAGAGAACAACTCAAATCCCAAGCGGATTTTGACACTTTCTGTGTCACCTGAAATTGCACAAAGGATGAGGACTGGGAAGTACATGATCTTTATTTACACTGTTAGAAATATGCATCTCAGAAATTCCAGAGTTACATTAATGACATCACCCATATGGAATGGTCTCCAGATCCACAGTTCATGGCCAGCATTTTGCAGCAAGTCGGACTGTCTGAAACACAAGGTGAGACACTTTTTAATTTAGCAATATCAGTCATGAGTTGGAAAGCCCTTTTCACATGCAGGCCAAACATTTTTAAATCAGTCTTTCCCTCAATTGTGGCACTTAAACCCATCTTGATGATGCCATCTACACTTTCCACCTCAGCCAGCGTTGGTGCTCCGGGCCCTGTGAAGTCTGCTGTGGTGGTCCAACCTTCCACATGCCAACTTGCCCCCACCTCACATAACCAGCCACCTCCCACATGCCAGGAGACTCAGGAAGAGTTGCTGCATGATCAAGGGTCCCAAACCGGTAAGACTGTTTCTCCATTTCAATCGAAGTGAGCTCTAAGAAATTGACTGCTTCTGATATCTGTAACTTATATTTGCAGAACTGAAACACAAGTCGACATTGCTGCTTCTGTCCCTAATTAATAAGTCATACTACCTATGCTGTAGCAACAAGTCTCTCTTTTTTTTTTTTTAAAGGGATCCAAAAGGCCATGGGGCTCCATGGCCACTCATTAACAGAGCAATTGAGAAAAAAAAAATTAACATGATCACAACCTACAAGCGTATCAAAGATGGTCATAGAAGTACTGGGGAGTCAAGAGTGAGCTGGGAATACTATAATGTGAGTTCTTTTTTTTTTTTTTTTTTCTCCCCCATCATTTATGTTAAAAGATAACATTGTGCACAATTAACCAAATTATTGAAACTTGGAATATTATTCACTGGCCTATGCTGCATGAATAAGTTTGTTTTCTAATCCTCACACAGCAAATGGATGACATCTTTGGTGGCCTTGGTGTGGGAAGTGCTCCTGCAGGCACTGTTCATTCAACACCCCTATTCTCCGCATCAAGTCCACAAATGGTGGAAGACCAAGATTTTGCCACTCCTTCCACTTCAGGTCTCATGTCCAACAGACAACTGGCACAGGGATCCAGTTTCCTGGAAACATTTGAGACCCATGCCGAAAGGAGAACTCGGGCTTTGGAAAGTCTGATGACAAGGCCAGATTTGGAGAGGTGGAGGAGGCTGAAAGAGAGAAGGCGAGCATTTGAGAGGAAGACATTAAATGCTTTAAATGAAATCTCTCACACGCTGTCTGAGATTCTGAAGGCCCAAAATGAGATGGTCACTCTCCTCCAAAGAACAAACTCCTAATAAACATTTGAATCTACACATTTTCTTGTCATTATTGGTTTTTGCTATGCCAGTGGTTGGTAGGTCTTCAGTAGAACCCACCTCTAGGGACCACTGACTCCGAGATCCCCTGCTGATTTGGCCTGGTTTCCCAGTTTCCATGAGCTGCCACGAGGAGGCACAGCAGAAGTCCTGGTGTTGTGATGGGCTGTATATAAATTAACCAAAATGACGAATGCCTTAGGGATAAAGCACTTCAAATCCAGTGCCCATCACAGCACCCTGTGGTACATTGCCCACCAGCTCACAAAAATTTATGTTGTGGTCGACTTTTACAAGCTGTTACTGTACAATCCCTAAAACTGACTAAATGTGTCATGGCTGACTATTACAGGCTGTTGCAAATAAGGTCCCTGTGAGCAGATGCTTCATTCATTGGTGGATGGTGGTACTCTTCAACTAGAAAGTTGTCCAGCTCAGGGTCTAGGTCATCTGTGGGGTTATGGGCAATATTATACAGAATGCAGCATGCTGAAATGGTGGCACTGGTATGATGTATGGTGGACATTTGAAGATGTTTCAGGCGCCGGAATTTTGTCTTCAATATTCCAAAAGCGTGTTCAATTATGACACGTGCCGTATTTAGTCGCCTATTAAAGTGCCTCTGCCTGGCAGTGAGGTGACCATTATCCCTATAGGGCTTCAGGAGCTGCGGTAGCAGTGGGTATGCAGAGTCTCTGATTATGTGCATACCCTGTGGGACAAGAGCCTGGGGATCACTGTGCAATGTATGGGCCACATCAGTCATACGGAATGCCCGTTCATCGTGCCAGCTTCCTGGATGGCCAACACTCACGTGACAGAATTTTCGTTGGCTGTCACAGAAACCTGTCAGAATGACCGAGTAGAAACCCTTCCTATTCAAGTAAGCCAGTGGATTTTCAACATGTGGCTTCTGAATAGGGACATGACAACCATCTACAGCACACACAGTCAGAGGAAATCCAAGTCTCATAAAGCCCAGCTCTGACTGCTGGAGTGCATCTCCTACTGGCCAAGCTATGTGAAAGGAAAGGTGCTTGTTGACAAGGGCACAGAAAGTGTGCAGATGCTGGCAGAGGGTAGATTTTGATATATTGAATCTGTCTGAAACACCCCTGTAGGACTCTTGATTTGCAAGTGTCCAAAGACAAGCCAGTACACTGTTTGTTACTGGTATTTTGGTTCCAGCTTAATTTGTATAGTGGGGCCCAAGAACTGTTATTATATGCTGTGTGGGAAAGAAATGCAGTGAATGATTATTGATGATGGGGAAACAATGGGCTCTTTGCACGACCCCCACTATTTCCTGAACTTACAGTAATACAGCTCCTTTTTTTCTTGTCTTTCATTACTAGACAAACTGATTAATCCAGGAAACGTAGAAGCCAAGTACTGTAAGGTCAGGAAATAATGAGTTGAATAAGAGTTGTGCAGAGCCCATTATCTAGTTACTTGCCATAAATGTAGGCATGAACAAACCTCCACTTGTACTTTAGTCAGTCGGAAATGTGAAATGAAGTCCGATGGGCTGTAGAGTGGAATAACTTCCTCCACATAGTTCTTTATTTTAGGAACAGCTCTAAAGAAAGGGCACAACGTCAATTAAAGATTAAACCCAGACAAAAACCAAGCCATGGTCATTAGAATAATTTACTCTATAACGTGCAAAATATCCAATACAACAGAACACACACACACACACACACACACACACATATATATATATATATATATATATACACACACACACACACACATAAACATATATACACACACATATACTATGCACTCAAATGTCCACCACGTATGTATGTATTATACACATATATATATATATATATATATATATATATATATATATATATATATATATATATATATATATATATATATATATATATGTACACGTGTGTGTGTGCGGTGTGTTATTCATTATGGATCCTGAGTGTACTTGAACACCACAGACACAGCAGAGACAGCTACAGACTCGAAGTTATGCATGTTCATCAGTGCTCTAACTACTATAAATGTTTTTTCAACCATCTGAAGTACAACAGTAGGCCTGCAAGGCTGCTTAATCCCTTGCCTTTAAATCAAAACATCTCCGCACATGCACTAGATAATCATTTACCCAAAATGGTCAGCAGCTATCTACAGTGGCGGGGCTTTAATAACAAATGGTTAAGCAGTGACATAGAACCATTATTGAAGGAGTTACCTTTGCTGCATAAAAAGAAAAATGGGTATTTCCTCGACGTCGATCACATCCGCAATGAGAAAGGCAAATCCCGCGAGATCCTCCATCATTGCAGTCTTCACGTTGGCGAACTTGTCCGGCTGAGATGCGCTGCGTTTATGGTCCGCCCCCGAGACTCACGCAGCTCTCGGCTGACCATGAAGTCAGACGGTAGACAGACGCAGTCAATCCGAACGAGCCTAATGAAACATTTTGACACAGCTGCCAAGAGATCGACACGAGGTCATTTGAGACAGTGAGCATGAGCTCCACCTGCTGGCCGTGGATGTGTACTGCAGCTGAGGGAAGCGCTGCCTGGAGCTGATGGTCTCTGACTCGGTGTATAATAAAAGATACGTTGTCAACCTTCTGTGAGTGTTTCCTTTGTGGTTAATATCTTGGAATTATCCTCTGTGATAAATTAAGTATTTTTCAATAAATTCCCAAGCGATTGGAACCCGTATTAAGCATTACCAGATTAATAAACCCAGTCCCTTCAAGATTTCGGCTCACTCGCAGATGACGTAACGAGGCCTCGGTTAGGGTGGTCACGTGGCTTTCGGCATGCTGAGATTTCCACCAAAACAGCGCTAGCAAGACTTCCGGTTCATAAGTCGAGGCGGGCTCGAGCGGAACATCCAACTCCAGCGTGTAGCCTGCTGAAAAATACCAGAAAAAGGGGGAGAAGAGCTCGCGCAGAGTTTCTCTGTGAAAACGTCCATGTGAAGGTAAGTGAAGCCGTTTTTAATCTTTGTCTCGTTGGTATCAGCTGTCAGCAGCAACGGGCTCAGAAGCAGGTTTCAGGGGGAAGCTGCTGTTGTGTAATTCACAGTTTTCATGTGCTGCAGCGCCGACTGTGCTAACAACGGCTAATAACAATAGCCTTAGCAAACACGTTGTTTTGCTAGGCTGCTATCTTGTTTTCCGACCTGTAAATAATGGTAAATAATGGTACACAGCCGTTGTAGTTCTACTGTGCGCATAATCCTGCTGCAATACTTTCTTATCAAGTAGAATGAAGCCTACAGGATAATCACACACATCTCACATATGACTTTTTACTGTTTATTTCAAAGAGGAAAAAATCAACGGTGCAACGAATGTGTTTCCATCAAATCAGCTCAGTCACTTTATTTTCTGCATTTTCCAAGTTAAACCAGCAGTTTAGGACGCTTTGCATTCATAATATACGTTCATTTGTAGTACAACTTGCTATAGTACACAGCATCTTTAGTTGTTAACAAATGAGATGAACTCACCAGCATAAATATATCAGAAACTGATGAAGCATGTTAACCCTCGATGCCTAGAAGTCTAGAAAATAGGAAGAAGTGTGTCGTCTTCTGAGCTGCTGAGAAGTTTTAAAGCTTTTTTTGTTGTTCATATATTAGTTTGCTAGCATTATTGTCTGAATCCTCTGTTGATCTAATAGTGATATGTGTCTGACTCCATCCCTCCATCTAGTGTCCTGATAGAAGTCCAGCAGCTGAAGGCAGCTTCCTCATCATCATGGATCAGTGTGAGGACAGAGAGGAGGGAGCCCCTCCCTCTAAAAGCACTCAGAGGTGAGATGAGCATCTCTAACTGTCCATGACTCTTCTCCATGTCAGAGATCACAACTCACAGCAAACATGTGGATTCACAGGAACCAGCCTGGACCTGAACCTGGACCTGAAGTCAAAGCAGAACCTGAACCTGGACCTGAAGTCAAAGCAGAACCTGGACCTGAAGTCAAAGCAGAACCTGGACCTGAAGTCAAAGCTGAACCTGGACCTGAAGTCAAAGCAGAACCTGGACCTGAAGTCAAAGCAGAACCTGGACCTGAAGTCAAAGCAGAACCTGGACCTGAAGTCAAAGCAGAACCTGGACCTGAAGTCAGAGCTGAACCTGGACCTGAAGTCAGAGCTGAACCTGGACCTGAAGTCAAAGCAGAACCTGAACCTGAAGTCAAAGCTGAACCTGGACCTGAAGTCAAAGCAGAACCTGGACCTGAAGTCAGAGCTGAACCTGGACCTGAAGTCAAAGCAGAACCTGAACCTGAAGTCAAAGCTGAACCTGGACCTGAAGTCAAAGCAGAACCTGGACCTGAAGTCAAAGCAGAACCTGAACCTGAAGTCAAAGCAGAACCTGGACCTGAAGTCAAAGCAGAACCTGGACCTGAAGTCAGAGCTGAACCTGGACCTGAAGTCAGAGCTGAACCTGGACCTGAAGTCAAAGCAGAACCTGAACCTGAAGTCAAAGCTGAACCTGGACCTGAAGTCAAAGCAGAACCTGGACCTGAAGTCAGAGCTGAACCTGGACCTGAAGTCAAAGCAGAACCTGAACCTGAAGTCAAAGCTGAACCTGGACCTGAAGTCAAAGCAGAACCTGGACCTGAAGTCAAAGCTGAACCTGGACCTGAAGTCAAAGCTGAACCTGGACCTGAAGTCAAAGCTGAACCTGGACCTGAAGTCAAAGCTGAACCTGGACCTGAAGTCAAAGCTGAATCCAGCTGTGTGTCCATAAAGACTGAGTGGTGGATGGATCTGCCTGTTAGTTTCCCAGCTGGTGTTTCCTCAGAGCAACAGTGAGTATCTGTCAGTGTTCAGTGGAGGTTGGATCATATTTCAGATGAAAACTAGTTTCAGTTGAATCATTTCTTGACGTCTCTGCTGAGACTAGGGTTGCACGGTATACCGGTACCAGTATAGTACCACAATACTAAAGCGTTTAAAACAGTACTATACCAGCATTTAAAAAGAAACGGTACTTTAAAAAGAAAAAAAAACGCAGCTAAATTGGTAAATTGGAGCCTGTCTCTTTAAGAGCGGCGAGGCCAGCAGTGAGTGTGACGTAGTTAATGATGCGGCTCTCAGTGAAGCACCTTCACTGAGGAGGAGGAGGAGGAGACGTCAGGTAGCAGACAGGCTGGTTCATGGCGAGTGGACGCTGCCGCGGATTACCTGAAGTTTGAAGTGTTGCCTCCGTTAGCAAGACGGACTTTGTAGCATCGCTTTCACTGCGGTGCTTCAGTGTTCAACGGCTCGCCTTCATCTTCAGCTTTGAATCCGTAATACTTCCAAACTCTACTTTGAGCCCCTACTTTATCAACACGGGCTTTTCCAAAGCCGTCATCTTTTCTTTTTTCCTCTAAAGGAAAACTACGCGGACTTAGTGACTTCAGTCAGGAACAACTGGTGCTGATGTTGTTCAGTTATGTCAAAGTAAAAAACACAAAACCTCTTCCAGCCCAGTAGAAACCTACAGAAACCTACATACGACCAGTGTTGTGCTAGTTACTGAAAAGCAGTAACTAGTTTCTGTTACTAGTTACTTCATTTCAAAAGTAACTTAGTTACTAACTCAGTTACTTACACCATAAAGTAATGCGTTACTGTGAAAAGTAACTATTTAGTTACTTTTTTTTTTTTTAAAGGTTCACATTATGCCCTTATAGCCTTCATTTCAGAAATGTTATTGCACTGGAGAATAATACCATCTGTTGAAGAACTTGACATGCATTTGCATCATGAAACTCTGCTAAGCAATTCTATATACAAGCAACAAAGATATGTTTCAAAGTGCCAATTTATTTCAGGACAGAACAAACTGACAATGCTAAATAGTAGGTAGTTGCCTGCAAAATTGCCCTTTACAGGTTACATCTACCCTTTAGAGGCCACAGTTGGGTCTAGTCTGCCAAGATTTATAGAGAAAATAGCAGCACCATAAGTAACACACAGTGTTAATACAATACCAACATATCACAACATAGCTGTAAACCTGGTTTCACTCAAGGAAGGCACAGAACATAGCCTCACTAAAAAGCCTTTTTTCTCAAGTAATTCTTAAATAAAATTATGGCTTCATCAGATCAGCACCACCATAACTGTTATTCCTTCATATCTATAATCTAACAATGTCACCACCAAAATAAATATTTTCCTCAAGGCATTCTGAAACAAATAACTGCATACAATAGGAAAGTATTATTCAGAATCTAGTTGGAAAAATGAAAATTCATTTAGCATCAACTGTTGGTATAGACAAACATAAATGCAAGCTAAATATTATCCAGAATCAAAGTGCAAAAATTAAAGTGCTTTCAGCATGAAATAGGTATGAGGTATATAAATAAAAATAGTCACTGTTTTTCCCTAAAGTTTAACTTTAAAGTCCAGGCAGCAAACATAAAACAAGTGTTGTGAAATTTAACAGAGTGTAAAACAGAGAAGGTGCTTATTGGCGAAGACCTGAATAATGTTTTATTGGAGGTTTAGTCTTCGAACCAGTGGTTGTATCTCATGAGAAAATTTTTGGTCAGAGAGCCTGTTTCTCTTTGGAGATAGTACCAGGCTTCCCAGACTGAATAGTCTCTCCACAGGTGCGCTGGACGGGGTCGCTGCATTTTGCTTCAGACAAATTTCCTTTACTGTGGGAAATTGTTTGAGAATGTCCATACCTGTTTCAGTGGTTTTCAAGTAAGACATTACCTCAGTCTCCACAGTGACAAAGTTTTCATCACTGTCCTCAAAGGAAAAAAAAGTCCTGCTCTTTGTCTTTGGAGGAGCCTGAGTCTGGTGGAGTTGTGGGAAACACAGGATTCCCGGCAGGTTGCTGCTCAGGGCCAGGGAAAAACTTGTGACACTCTGCTATCAGGATTCCTTTGATCATCTCCTTTTTCCTCTGGTCTCTCACCCACCGCAACTTGAATTTGGGAAGAGTGACAGCTGCCAGCATTGCATCGTTGCTTTCCAAGACGGATGCAGATCGTCTTTTGATAGCCTTTAAAACACACACACAGAGTGACGCAGACTTTAGAATAAGTGAGATTCCCTTTTATCTATTTATTGTTGTGTACATTAATTTCTATAAAAGCACTGATATTGAACTAGAGTATAGTTATTAAGTCACTAAAACTTTACTTAGCCAAAAAGGTATTGCTATTTATTTCTGTTTCACCCTGCTCTACAATTTATAAATATCATTCAGTTTATCAATATGTTCAAGACTTATCATTTATGCCATTAAATGGAATACATTGAAAGTTTTTTTTTTTTTCTTTCTTCATATTTCAATCAATTTCTTTGGCTATAATGCTCACTCGACTGAAATTATTGATTACATCTACTGTATGTTTAGAATAATGAGTGGTGGTCCATTAATTAAATACAGTCTTTCTGTACAATCATAAGGGTGAACCAGCTAATTAATACAAAAGTGTTGATTATTTCTTACCTGAACTATGGCTTCAGGTAGGCCCGTTGCCACAGTCAGACTGTCTTTCACCTCCAGGATCTTTGACATCAGTGTCTCGAGAGTGGGCAGGAGAGTGCCAAAGTAGCAGCTCTCCTCTCCTTGCAGGATGTCCAGAGCAACTGTGAGTGGCTTCATTGTGACACAGGGGGGGGGAGGGGGGGGGGGGAAAGGAGGGGGGGAGGAGCGGGTGGGGGGGGGCAGGGGGATAATCCTTCAAAAAATGAAGTTCCCTGTCACTGATAGACTTCAGCTGTAAACGATCAGCGATGGCACTCAAGCCAGTCATAGGAATTTCCACAATTCTGGCAACAGCTTCATAAAATGAATTCCACCTTGTCGTGCATGGCACAAGCAGCTTTTTAGTGACCACGTCGCTCACGACCTCTGCAGCCAGAGTGGACCTGTTTGCCTTGTTCCACAGTGCTGTGCATTTAGCGACCGAGCTTCTGTACAGTGCCTTAGTCCCAGGGTTTGAAACGAGCCACTTCTCTACGTCACTGCATGAAATTAAGTTAAGCGTGTGAGATGCGCACCGCTGGTGTGGAGGTAAAACATTCCCTTCCTCTGCTGCGGTGTTGAGAACTTCTGCAACATCGGTAAAGGTAACATCATCATCTTAATGATCTTCATCGTCGTCGTCAGAGAACGATTCCGGTTGATACATGGCAAAAGCCTTCACAAAATTAGAGCCGTTATCTGTAACAGTGAAAGTAACTTTTGTTGACACTCCATACAAAGAGTGAATGTGATCAATCTCACCAGCAATCAGATCATAGGTGTGCCTACCCTTCATCCGTTTGCAGGCTGACGTTGTAAAGTGGTGGGGTTTATCCAGTGAGAGGTTATTCCCATGAAGCTCCTGTTGTGGGCAGACCAGATGTCTGCAGTAGTGGAGATGTATTTCAGTCCCTCAAAAGTTTTCTTTAGCTCGCTTTCCATTTTTGTATATTCTCTCTCCAGGTACTTAGAGAATGTTTTCCGTCCCATCTGCCGTGTCGCGCCCCGTATCATACTAACTAGTCGCCTGAAGGCGGATGACACCACTGTAGAAATAGCCTGCACGTCTTCGACAACATATCTTGCAATGGCTTTATCAACTTTATCCTGGCTAACAGTGCCGCGGTTGAAATCCAGCCGCTGCTGCTTAGGTGGTGGAGGAGGTGAAGTGGCATCGGATAGTGAGCCTGTTTGTGTGCCGGTAGCTTCTAGCTTCATCGCAGCATGTTGCTTTTGTAGGTGTTTCAGCAGATTAGAGTTGCTGTTCTGGGCTGTAGATAGAATCTTTGATCCAAGGCACAAATTACATTTAACCAAAATGTTCCTTTCTTTTTTCTCGACAAAAGTAAAGTAATGAGAATATCTCCAAGTGAAGAAACTCGACTTGGGCTCTGCAGCAGCCGCCATGATGACTAGTGTTGGTAAACACAAACACGCCCCCAGCATGTTTCCTTCCTGTCTCCCTCTCTCTGACACAGGAAGACAATACTTTACTGCAGCTTTTCAGTCTCTGGCTGATCCCGAGACTATAAAATAACCTAAAATAACGCAGTAACGCATCATGTAGTAATGTTAATGGAGTTACTGAATTTAAAAACTTAACGCGTTAGCGTACTAGTTAGTGAAAAAAATACTGCCGTTACTTTGTAACGCGTTAGTCCCAACACTGCATACGACAGTGTTAATAAATACATTTTTAATTTTCTTCAGTTATTACATTCTTAAAATGTTTAAATAAGTTTAAAAACGGTGACAGAGATGAACTGACTATGTTCAATTATTATATATATATTATAATTATTAATGCAACTAAACTGATGTCATAATGAAGTCAGTCACACAAACATGATTTTATAGACATTACCTCATACCCATTTAATGTTTCATATCATAAACTATTGAGACACAACATTAGATAAATTAACATTTTGAAAAACATTAAAAAATATATTACAAAAGCCTTACAATATGTAATTCCTTTAGATAGTTTTACAATTTATTTTTTTAATTATGTCTAGGGCTGGATGATAATTCAATATCAATATATATCGATCGATAGAGGTTTTTTCAATATAAAAAAAAGAGGGTCAATAAAAGTTCAATATAGAAGCACAGTTTTCTGCTGTAGCCTTTACCCCTTACAACAAAACGATTGGGTTTCAGTGTTATGCTCCTTTCAGACTTCCACTGGAAAGCGGTAATATTGTGAACTCTGTCCTTTATAACGCTGCATTCAGACATGCGTACCGGTCTTTTACCTCGGACATGTAGCGGACATGTACTGGCTGCTCTACATGTCACAAGAGTGGAAATGTTGCAGCACGTCGTTTTGGCTGAAAGCACAAGAAAACGTTCTGGACAGAGTTGAAGGGAGAGCGGGGGGGCTGTGCTGACTTTTCCGCAACATTTCCTGATGTATAAAAGCGCGCCGGGACGCAATAAGTCTGCAAGGAAGCGGCATGTTTGAAAATACGAGTCTGTTTAAAGAGCGAACAGACTTTACCGCTCATGTTTAACAATGCAAGTCTGAAAACGGCTTTCGTGTGAACTTTATTATGAGTAGGTCATTCAGCAAAAGCTTAAATGGCCACGATGCACCTAAAAAAGTACAGTTTTTTTTTTATAAATATCGATATCGATCGATACAGATTTTTTTTTTATCGATAATCTTTTTTTTCTATATTGTCCAGCCCTAATTATGTCCATATAATGTTTCATGTATAGAATGATTTTAATTTGGCATTGCTTTATATTACTGGTTCTCTGTGTTTTAAATTGAAGATTTTACTACTTTATTTGATCATTTTAAAATAAAGACTTCAAGAACAACAACACAAATAAAAGAAATATTGAGTTTGGTTTACCTTTTTAAAAAGGTATCAAAGTACCGAAAAGTATCGAAATACAAAATGGTATCGGTATCGAAACAGAAATTTGGTATCGTGACAACCTTAGCTGAGACTAATTTCTGCTTCATGTTTGGAATCTGATAGTTTCTGATTTGTCTTCCACATTCTTGTTTTAATCAAATGTTGTTAAACAATTTCAGAATTCAGCAGTGAAATCATTAAACCATCTTTATTCACAGAAACCAACCAGAACCAGGACCAGGATCCAGCTGTGTGTCCTTTAAGAGCGACGGGTCAAACGATCCTCCTCCTGATGTGAAGTCAGAGGAATGGAGGTGAGCTGGGTGTAAATGTTGGATCAGAGTCAGTGTGAACAGTTTTTATTCCAACATGTGTTTCAGCTCTTTTCCACATTTCTATGCTCAGATGTGAACTAGTGCTGAAACCATCACCCATCAAATCGTATGTTGGTAACGGGTGATTTGCTGTTTATCAAGGTGATTTTGGATAAAAACCAAAAAACGTTGCTCTACTGTGCATTCAGAGATGTTTCTGGAGGAAATCCATGACTGTTAGAGAATCCCCGTTTACAAACAGACCTACAATCCACATTCTCTCTCCTCCTCTCAGCGCAGCTACACTGTCAGTCTGTGACAGTGACAGGAAGCATCTCTTTGATTTGAGCTGACAGCCCGTTTGCTTCGGGGTCGTTCAACAGAGTCGGCTAATTGCAAATAAATCTTGTTTTAATGTGTAACTACTGAAATGTTCACAGCAGGACTTTCATAACTTCCAGTGTTGCAGCACTGCCGCCTTTGCAGGTTAAAAGTTAATGACAGACTTGAAGTGAGGAGCAGCAACTCGTCTCCGGCTTGTCAAAGCAGCGGTGTCGCTCACTTTTGCATGTGATGCAAAACATTAAAAATAACCTCATTATAACAAAAATATAAACGTGCGGTGATTGGCCGAGGCCAGCCGTCCCCAATTAGCGGCCCCCCAGAGATAAATGTCCGGCCCACGCAGACCCAGTGACACGATGTAACAAACTTCCAGAAGGTGAAATAAAGCGTGTTTGGTTGTATTTCAGTGTCTCCAACATCACACAGGCAGAGCCCCCCCCCTCCCTAGCAGACCTGGTTTACCTGGTGAACATGACAGCATCATAGCTGCTCTGTGTGTGTTGCTCTCTCTGAGTTTCTCCGCTACCACACGTGCTTCCTCACATGAGGCTCCAGCACCGCGGACAGAGCGCACGTCTGAAAACACATTAACCACTTTAAAATCAGACACTAATATCAGTGTTTTAAACTCCACCAGGGACCAGGATGTTGTTACACCTGCTTTAGGGGACTGGAGCCCCCTGAAACATTGTTAAACCCCTAAAATATCCTAGATTTGATTGATTTCATTCTTGGCTTTGTAACAAAGCGCACATGTAGGGCCTACTGTTAATAGTTATTCTTAGTAGGCTGATGATGACTCGTCATTTCCCAGCTGAACGCAGCACAGCAGTGACTGTAGCTGCGTCTTAGGTTTCGTTTCTCTGTCCTGTTCGTGGCCGCTGGCCGGTTTAAACTGACTTCTGCCGGTGTCAGAACCTCCACCAGTTTATGGAGGTCTATAGGTCTGTTTTAGTTTTATTAGCGAGATGAGGAAGGAACCAGTCGCTCCAGCGAAGAACAGCCGCAGGTTTTCCTACTGCAGATATTGTGCACATGGCGATAGTGGCTTAAAATGGATCAGCTGTAGGTTTTTATTACAGCATGTTTTCTGAGATATGAACTTAAAGGATATCTGTTTGTGTCACCAGCCAATGACAGAACGAAGGGACATGACGCTGTGTAGGAATAAGAAACTCATGATTGGAGAGGACGCCAGTCACTCAAACTCTCGAAGGGAAAAAAGAAGAAAAAACGCAGATGCACCGAAGAAAAGGTAAGAGCTTTAGATAATTCACGTTGAAAAACCAGGGTTAATATTAGTTTGGCTTTTGCCTCAGTTCTGAGCTCTGAAGGAGGCTTGACAGCTGAATAGGCTGAAGAACGAGGCGGACACAGGCCTGAGAGGGTTGGGATCAGTTTGAATAATGTTGTTTGCAAACAGAAAACGGTGGGGAAGCTTTGAACTCTACCTTTAAATGTGACAAACATAAGAAAAAAAAAAGAAATCAGAAAGGGGGAAAAATACCTTTCGGACAACTTTTCCATAAATCAAGTTTATGTGTAATATAGTGGAATGACACAGGAAATAAATATTGAAATATGTTCACTGAAATTTCTTTAATTAAACTCTTGTGCTGCCGCCCGGCAGCTGCAGTCGTAACTCTTTTGTCAGATATCTGCCTTGTCCGTGAATGCATCATGCAGAGAGCGGCACAGACGGGTAAACTAGACCATCCAACAAGCTTTTTATGTGTGGAGCGGAGTCCAGAGAGGAAAGGCAGCTGCTGAAAGCTGCTTCTTTACATTTACAAGGTAACGCAAACGTGATGCTGATGCCACATAAGCTGATGAAGTTGATTCTAGTTAGCTTAAACAGGTTTATCATCCATGGACAGTGCATTGATGGCACCCTTTTCCTCTCCCCCACCCTTATCATATTTTGGGGTCAGATATTCTGAGTGAGACAAAGTTCTGACGAGGTCGGATGGGTTTCAAATTAAAGGTGAAAGCTGCACTCAGCTGTTCATCTTCATCCTTCTGGAGACTCAGACAACCAGCAGCTCTGTCGGGGTTGAAGCCGCATGTTGTCTGCTGGTTACAGTGTGCGCACCTGCGTGTGCACGCGTTTGCGTGTGCGGCATCAGAGTAAAGCTTTGTTCTTTAGGGCTGTCCCCGACGCATCGCTGAGTCGACGTAATCGATTCGGTAAATACGTTGATTTATATAAACGTACATCGACGCATCAGAGAAACGGGCAACAAAAAGAGGTTGAATGCTTTTGATATGAAGGGAAACCGGAAACAGCGTTGTCGCGGTTAGTAGAGCAGCCAGAAACAACAGCAGAGATGAGCGATGTGCCGAGGAGAGTGAAACTGAGCGCATGCACAGTTCAGAATCCGATAGAACAGCATCAACAAGTGCCAGTAAGATACCACGTCCACGAGCACTTACTTCAAAGGTGTGGGATTATTTACCAAGGAACCACATACCATCGTACTCTGCAGCTCTGCAGAATGAAAACATCGTTTCACAGCAGCACGACTGCAATAAATGAGCACTGAAGCGTAAACTCCCAGCAGCACTTTTGCTGCTCCTTAAGTAGTTTAATTTTCTTCTAAACACTCGTTCAAACATGAACACGTTTATGATGGTGTGGTTAGTCACTCACCATCACGAACTTCTTTTACTTTTCAATCAGCAGCAGCTTCATCCTCAGGTTGAAAGTACCGCAACTCACGTTAACGAGCATCATTTTAAGCTTCTTACCTCCGTATGCTGATGAAAGCGTCCCATATCCGTATTTACCGTAGGGTATAAGATTTAATGATTCTGATTTTACATCCTTATGTTTCTTCATATGTTATAAAATAACTAATCTACGCGTTATGTTGCTGCTATGTGCTTCTCAATGGCCCTATTTATCAAACGATAAATGGTCGAATTTATGTAAATGTTAATTGGACCCAGTGTGATTTATTAAAAGTTTATGGTCCAATCTCGTGTAAAAAAAGAGTCTTGATAAATTCCACAGCTGAAATCATCGTATTTAAATGTCACCCCAGGTTACCCCTTAAACATGATAATGACGAGGCTTCACCCGGGAGGTTGAACTGTGGAGAGGAGAGATTCTGCAAAAGAAACTTTGGGGGGATAAGAAGAATTTCTATTTGTGAGGTGACAAAGATTAAAAGGTGCTGTTTGGAACTTAAAAACGAAGTCAGAGATGTGTACAAAACGCTGAGGAAGAGGATCAGTCAACCTAGGGTGTGAACGACTCTGCTGAGATATTAATAAAAGTCTCAGTCTAGGCCTGTTTATATGGTTTATTCGTTATGAAATTGAATAATTACCCACATCCAATGGCAAGTCACAATTCTTTAGCCAATGGGTAGAAAAAGTGGTCCAATATGAAACTTACCACCAAAAGATTTCACCAGCACCCCCCCAATATAACTTGCATTTGCAAAGCTAAGGGACAGTCTACTGATTGAGCACTTATTAGAAATGGATTATACGCCCGGCTTTCCTCCATTTAGCAGAGTGGGGGTGCATTTTCATCCTTATGTTTCTTCCATGACTGACGTTATCAGAAGGCTGAACTATGCTGCCGCCGTTATGTTGCTGCTCATGTGAACTTGCTCACAATGGCCCTCATTTATAACGATGTAGATGGTCGCACATTTGATGTAAAATGGTCGTACGATTGGACCCACGTGTGATTTATTAAACGTTCGTATCGGTCCAATCTCGTCGTCGAACAAAAAGAGTCTTGATAAATTCCCAGCTGAAATCCATGTATTTAATGTCCGCCCCGGTTGCGACCTTAAACATGCATAATGCGAGGCTTCACCACAGCCCGAGGTTGAACCGTGGAGAGGAGAGATTCTGCCAAAAAAGAACTTTTGGGGGGATCAAGCAGAATTTCTCATTTGTGAGGTGACAAAGATTAAGGGTGCTGTTTGGAGCTTAAAAACCGAAGTCAGAGATGTACCAAAAACGCTGCACGGAAGGGATCAGTCAACCTCACCGGTGTGAACAGCCTGCTGAGATATTAATAGTCTCGTCTGGCCTGTTTATATGGTTTATTGTTATGAATTATATTGCCCTCCATGGCTGATCCAATTCTTTGCCATGGGTAGAAAGTGGTCATATGAAACTTACCCCAAAGATTTCCCAGCCCCCCAATATCTTATTGCAGCGGGCCGTCTCTGCTAGGCACTTATTAGTGGTCCTCCGGTCTCCTCCATTTCCCGTCTGCAGGGCGGCTGCCGGCGCATCTTCTCCTCTGACTGCGCATCAAAACTCTCCAGGGTCCGAGGATTGAGCACTGAAGGAAGATAAAGAGGATTAGAAGCCCAGGTGGCCACGGCCAACTACTGATCATCTGCTCACTGGCCTCTGCACCGGAAGAAGCCCCACTCTGGGACCTGCGCGCGGTGCGTACTGATGCCTTTCTCTCCGCTCCGTGTGGAGTTTTACCAGCGGGATGAGGAGATGGCACCAACAGAAAAGCAAATTGTCTCTCAGAATCATATGTTAATGATTTATAACCATTTAGTTGAGATAAATGGAGGAATTAAATTCAGTCACAGCTATTTTGTACTCTAATACTTACATTCCTTCTTTCTGCAAATGTCTATTCTTCGTGCTGATATGTGAATGCTTATGTTTCTAAATGACAGTTTCGGTTTGGTAAATAAATATTTTCATGTTCTGCTGCGCTGTGCTGCAAACCCGGTCCGGCGATGTGCAGCCTGCACAGGACAAGGTGTTGTAGATTTTCTCGAGTCTAAGCGCGTTTCATCCCACCGAGGTCCGAGTCGGCCGTCCGACACCCACCCTGCCTTCCTGCAGCCCGAAGCAGCGCTCCCTTGGGCCCTGCGCGCGTGTGCGTACTGATGCCTTTCTCCGCTCCTATGTGGCAGTTTTACCAGCGGGATGAGGAGATGCACGGACAGTGAAAAGCACTTGTCTCCTAGAACTATATGTTAATGATTTTAATCATTTGTTGAGATAATGGAGGAATTAAATTCGTCCAGCTATTTTTGTAATTTTGGGGATACTTTCTACATTCCCTTTTTCCTTTTCTCTGCAATGGGTTCATTCTTCGTGCTGATATGTGATGCTTATGTTTATGCGTTTGCGGTTTGGTAAATAAATATTTTTCTGTTCTGCTGCGCTGTGCTGCAACCCTCCTGCTCAAACTTCGTCCGAACTCAGAGCTGTCGTGAGATTTGATGATCGTATCCTACGCTCACGTTCAAATTGATATGCCAGTCTTGCGTGGAATGGTCGTCGCCAGATTTTATAAATCTGATTGTTTAACTTGCAACTGGAGGACTCATTGTGAGTGTGATCAATGATGATGATTAGCAAAGATAATAGAAACTGCAGATACCCTTGCCAGTTGATCTTTATTTCTAAAACAAATACTGAGATTCAATAGAGAAAAAAAATGACAGATAATTACTTTGAGTCAGATAATTATAAGTCACTACACTTATATCTAAGTTAGCTGCATATACAGTGACAGGGACATTTTTATATTATATTATGCTCATGTGCATTGTGTCTCTTTTTTTCAGGAAAAATAAGAAAATAAGTTTGGAGGAATTTTTCCCTAAAAGAGACACAGCACCACCATGCACCCCCAAGATGTCAGAAGAGCTGGGGGACAGCATCTTGAAAATAAAATGGTGACACCCATTGCAGTTGTGAAGGAAAAAAGGTTCTGTGAAACTCAGTTGAATCTGCACAAGATTTTTTAGTATTTAAACAGTATTTATTATTTAGTATGTTTGGATTTGTTCTAGTTAAATTCATTGTCACATTAATCAAGCAATAAAAAAATCATTCGATTAATAAATTAATTTAAAAAATTGAATCGTTAGATGCATCGAAAAAAATAATCAAAATATGAATTGATTCTGAAGATAATCGTTTGGGACAGCCCTATCCGATAGTGGCCGATGGCTGCAGTTTTATCCACAGCGCCATGAAGCGCTGCTCTCTGATCACTGAGGGCGGGGCTGCTCTTGGACAGAGAGAGTGGGGGGGGGGGGGGGGGGGGGGGGGGGAGTGCAGGCACCAGGAGGACAGAAGTGGTCCAGGTGGAAATTATAACGAGTGCAGTGACATCAGTTCGTGCAATACAACCTTCACGAGTTGTAACTTGAACAACAAAACCTCCTTGGAGGAGGCAATAAGTAGCAGTTGTTCAACAAGCAGAAATGTGACTCATATTTCAGCATAAACAGCCTCCGTCATGTTTGACCACGGTGCTTGTTAAGCTAACAACGGACAGCTTAAGAACACGCTAAATGAAAGCTGTCTGTAGCCGCTTTCACACTTTCATGGCAGAATAAGCCGTTAAGTCCATCTGCTATTTAATCAGAGATGTCTTTATAAACGCGCTGCTTCCTCACGGATAAGTCCGCCACTGCTCTGAGGTGAAAGTGTCTTAATGCAAACGGAATAAAAGTCAAAGTCCCACTATTGATTACTGAGGACGACTTAAAGCTCGGCTGGAACCGTAAGTTGTTTTCTTCTCATTTTTAAAGGCTGTTATTTGTCATGTGGGGGCCACGGCGAGGCGTCATGTTTAATCACCTCCACCGTCACTCCTGACTCTTCCATGAACCGGTCCCTGTCCAGTTAGTCCTGCAGTTCTGTTAGTCCGCCCTGTACGGGTCTTGCAGGTTTGATTCTGCCACACAAACCAGTTTCAAGCTGTCCTGAAACCATCTTTCATGTATTTACCGCTTCTAAAACTGCGTGTAGAACAATCATCCGACCATGACGGGATCCCGCCGACATCACGTCTGTGAGGGATTTCCAGCCGCTGCTGCAGCAAGCTACGTGAATCACTCTGGTCCAGCAAAGAGTTGGTTATGAGAGCCAGGAGCCGTGTTTAGGTGGTGTGAAGCTAAAGAAATGTTTTCTTCGAATTAGCGCTGGTAGTCTGGTTAAAATCAGAGCTGGAAGCAGCTCGGTAGATAGGGGACCTGAGTACCGTACAGCGGTTTCTGTTGTCGCAAGTTCTGCTCGGGTCGGCGCAGGCAAAGTTGCATTTAGCTGCTCGCAGGCCAGAGGCCCCGGCGGGAGGGGGGGAAACATTGAATCGCTCCGTAAACACTTTGTTTAGCCCCACGGGGATTCCCAAAAGCATTTATTGAGGTAAAAAAGTTACTGAGTTTCCCCTTTAAACATCAGATATTTACATGAAAACACGTCTGATTGATGTGATGTTAGTCATAAATCTTAAAATTTGGCAAATTCTTGTAAACTTCAGTGCTGGCTGAGACAAACCAGCCCCCCCCCCCCCCCCCCCGGATTTGTGTCCAGACTAAGTTTGTAGTGACTTTGCTGTTGCTGCAGTGGAAAAATATGTAGCCTAGTTATGAATATAAATGAATTCCTGTTATAATTTTTTTTTTTTAAAGAAAGATCATTAAAAAACAAAAAAGCTTTGTTGATTAATAACAGGACTGTTTAAAATGGATAAAATAGAGATCAAATCCGAACATACCCTCCACTACAGCTGGTTGGTGGTGACAGCCTGACTATGTGAGGATGAGAAAACCACAGTTCAACTTCCTTCACTATACGCCTGTTTAACAAATTATTCTGTGATTATTATTTTTATGGCATAGAGAGCCATCACTCACATCAATGTGAAAGACCTCTTAATTTTCTAATAGCTATGTTTTTATTTCTAAAAAATCTATTAATGGCCTATATAGGCTATTTTTCCATCAGCTATATATACACACAACATTGAATTTTTTTCGCATTGGGGGGGGGGGGGGGAGGTATCGGCTGATTTATCGGCTATCAGCTTTTTCCTGCTCCAAACTATCATTATTATATCGTCCTTTAAAAATCCACTATTGGTCGACCTCTAGTTATGAAGCGAGAAGTGTCTGGACCATAGACATTAATAAGTAGACACCCCATTGGACGCTGCTGGCCGCTAGGCTGACATGCCTACCGGGCGGCCATCTTGGTTCAGACCACAGTTAAGACCGCTGCAATCAGAATGAATGGAGGCTCCTCAGATCTCAGTTTGTTCACATGTAAGACAACTAAAAGTAAAATAAAATTTCACAATGAGCACTTACATGGCTCTTTCATTTCAATAACCAAGACAAACTGGAAAAAAAAACTTTATTTGGATAACATTTATTTATTTAGAACCAAAACAATTTAAGCTCAAATGAATAAAGTCAAACTTTATTCGCTTAATTCAAACTGGATTCAGAGTTATGGGATCACTTGTCAGCCTTTATGCAAAGTTCTGACACTGGATTTTATTTATTTACTTTTTCTTTCATTTTCCCTTTGTAATGCCCTTACTCTTTTGTATTACTATGTATTCTGTGTACATTCTTAACAAAGTTTAGAATAAATGAATGAATGATTAATTCATCAATTCTTGATTAATAAGTGAATATTATTAAATATTAAAAAATAATTAATAACTCAATGAATTAATAATTAAGGGATTAATTAACACATTATGAATTAACTAAGAATAATTGTGAAAGAATTGATCATGAACTGATTTATTAATTAATTAAATTTTATTATTGTTTCAGGCTTATAGTGTTTCAATGACACAATAAAAGAATAAATAAAAACACACATACAAATATATATATATATATATATAAAAATGCACAATGCACAGGGAGTGCAGAGTTATTTGACAAATTAGTATTTTGACCACATCATCCTCTTTATGCAT
The DNA here is from genome assembly GCA_023101725.1 of Atherinomorus stipes. Lineage (NCBI taxonomy): Eukaryota > Metazoa > Chordata > Actinopteri > Atheriniformes > Atherinidae > Atherinomorus > Atherinomorus stipes. The sequence continues at coordinate 25,423 of JALJCO010008936.1, forward strand.
GTTGTCTTACTCCAAGCTGTATAGGCCGAAAGCCTACTACCAATTAAGCATATCAGGTGATCAGGCGCAAAATAACTGCCCATGAACTGAGAAAAGTCAAGCGTGCAGCTGCCAAGATGCCAGTTGCCAGCAGTTTTGCCATATTTCAGAGCTGCAACATCACTGGAGTGCCAAAAGTACAAGGTGTGCAATACTCAGAGACATGGCCAAGGTAAGAAAGGCTGAAAAACCACCACCACTGAACAAGACACACAAGCTGAAACGTCAAGACTGGGCCAAGAAATGTCTCAGACTGATTTTTCTAAGGTTTTATGGACTAATGAAATGAGAGTGAGTCTTGATGGGCCAGATGGATGGGACCATGGCTGGATCGGTAAAGGGCAGAGAGCTCCAGTCCGACTCAGACGCCAGCAAGGTGGAGGTGGGGTACTGGTATGGGCTGGTATCATCAAAGATGAGCTTGTGGGGCCTTTTCGGGTTGAGGATGGAGTCGAGTTCAACTCCCAGTCCTACTGCCAGTTTCTGGAAGACACCTTCTTCAAGCAGTGGTACAGGAAGAAGTCCACATCCTTCAAGAAAAACGTGATTTTCATGCAGGACAATGCTCCATCACACGCATCCAAGTACTCCACAGCGTGGCTGCAAGAAAGGGTCTAAAAGAAGAAAAACTAATGACATGGCCTCCTTGTTCACCTGATCTGAACCCCATAGAGAACCTGTGGTCCCTCATCAAATGTGAGATTTACAAGGAGGGAAAACAGTCCACCTCTCTGAACAGTGTCTGGGAGGCTGTGGTTGCTGCTGCACGCAATGTTGATCATGAACAGATCAAAACACTGACAGGATCCATGGATGGCAGCTTTTGAGTGTCCTTGCAAAGAAAGGTGGCTATATTGGTCACTGATTTGTTTTATTTTTGAATGTTAGAAATGTATATTTGTGAATGTTGAGCTGTTATATTGGTTTCCCTGGTGAAAATAAATAATTGAAATGGGTATATATTTGTTTATTGTTAAGTTGCCTAATAATTATGTTTGCCTAATACACCTGATATAGGGTGTTGATGTCATTAGACCACAGCCCTTCTCATTATAGAGATGCACATCAGCTGATGCTTAACTGGTAGTAGGCTTTCGGCCTATACAGCTTGGAGTAAGACAACATGCATAAAGAGGATGATGTGGTCAAAATACTCATTTACCTAATAATTCTGCACTCTGTGTATATAATTACGTGAGATTTGGTTTATATTCCTCTATTTGAAGAAAAGTGGAGATGCTTTGCAGGTTTGCTACTGCCAATAAAAAATGCCATATATAAAGCTATGCAATTGTTTAATTCAGTCAGATAGTCCAGTGCAGCCCGTGAAAGGGTGGCACTTTCAGTCAGTCCATTTATCTGGTAATCAGCTGAAAATTCACCGGGTTAAGCAGGTCTGAACATGAGAAACATCACTGTCCTCAACAGGCACGCATTCACTCTGACGGCAGCCTGGTCTGACCCAAGATGGCTGCTCTGTTGGCACGTCTCAAACCCGCGGATGTAGGGTCTATCGATGTCTATGGTCTAGACCACCCCCCCCCCTCTTTCCCCCCACTCTCTATGTAATGAGCAGCCCCATCCCTCAGTGGTCAGAGAGCAGCGCAGGGAAGAAGCGGTTTATGGCGCTCTGAAAAAAAAAACACTGGAGCCAGCTCAGCAGATACCGATAGTTTGTAAAATGTCCTATCAGTCTCTAACTCAGACAGTTTAGTTTTTACGACAAGGACCAAGAGGAAACCTGTTCTAGAGGAAACTTGTTCTTGCCTCAGGTTGCATCTTGTTGGTCAGTGAAGCCGTTCATGTGTCAGCTTTGCGTTCATGTGTAAGATGAAAGAGCCGCTCATATTTATGTTATCACGTCATAATTCTCCATCTGATCAAGAAAATGTATTTGGCACGAGCACTGAACAGAAGCTAAAATGTTAAATATTAAATCTCAAACCAAATCACAATATTGGTCAGAGAAATGGCAATTAGATTTTTCCCCCTCATATTCTTCAGGCTGAGATTTAACAGCATTCCACATAAAGGGCCCTATAAAATCCGCGATCACGGAATCACGGACGGAATCATGGAATTGAACATTAAAAACGGAATTCATTATAAACACGGAATGTCACGGAAATGAGCAACTATTTCTGAAAATGTTTTTTCTTAATAAAAGGGGAAAGCTTTGCTTGAAAAAAATGCTCCAAGGGGGTTCACTAAGGCTGCAGTGCACACCCACCCACCACGTACGTGCCCCCCCCCAGCTCCACGAGGAAGCCCCGCGGGGGGAGGCAGCTTTCCTCCTGGTTATTTAGACCGGACCGACCTGCGTACCATGTGTTTGCTCTTTGTTTGATCACTTTTCCTGGTTGTGCATCTACTGGTGAATTAAACTACAGCCCATGAACGTCTCGTCATCCAGGTGTCGTGTAGTGTAAAGTGAGATTCTCTCAGCTGATGGCTTGGTGCTGCAGCTAAGGACGCAACGCTGATGTTTCAGAGTAAAACGTGATCCGGAGTCTGTGCAAAGTGTTTTATTTTAAAAATCTGACGATCGACTTTGCTTTTCATCGACTTACTTCCATCCACTCTGCTCTGGATGGACGCGGTTTGAAAGCAGTAGAATGGAGGGCAGAGACATTTCCCCATCATTGTTAGTCTGTGTATCTGGTTATCTAACCCAGACATATGTTTCTTATGGTCTATGTATGGTGTGGACCAGTGCCATGTTTTTGCCTTAAATGGGTTTTAAAAGCGCGAAAGCATTCAAGTTTTTAATTATAACGGCATAAATTGTCTATATTTCTTCTCTTTTTTTTTACACTGTATTGGTGTTAAATTTGTGTAAAATGATAAACGGAATTCTCAAAAATTAAAAACGGAAAAACACCGAAAATGGGGAAAAATTTAAACAGAATTTTAGAAAAAATAAACGGATTTCATAGGGCTTTACAAATATATGTGCAAACTAAAAGCTGGTGGAATCCAGAGCAAATGTACTGATGCACATGTAGTGAATTTTAACTGGTATTCTTGGTTTCACAAAGTTGTCCTTGTGAGTAGCTGTTAGCATAAGAGTGTTACTGGTCATGACCTAAGGTATATTTCTATAAACCTTGCCTTTTGTTTAAAAACTTTTATTTCTTCCCCGCTTATCTGAATCCTGTTTTACGGTTAAAGCAACCCTTACCGATCTTGCATTTCAGAAAGCACAGCAAAATTATCTGAATATCAACAGTCCCACCTCAATCCAAAGACCCGATTCCCCCATTCCCTCCTACTGCTAATGCAGAAGCAAATGTCTGACAGGCAGGTTCCTCGGCCAATCCAAGGTGTGGATCCCACTGCAAGGATTGGTTCGAGTTTTCATTGAAAATTTAGATTGACATGATATTTTATTTTGATAAATGGTGGATTTGTCTTGTATTTCAGAGTTCCATTACCTCATTAATAGCATTTTACTCTATCAAAAAATCTGGAACAATGCAACCTCTGTAAGGGTTGTAAGGATGTGTCGCTGATTATATCTTGAAGTTGCGACGAGGTCTTAAAACGTTCTTGGAAGTTAAAAAGTCCAAGGTGTTGAAATTGACCTCAGAATTCCTGCATGTTTTTGATTTTACAAATGATCACTTCACTTTTTTTGCTTCTGTTGTCCTTCATCAATCTGCAACATCACACAACCCCCATGGTTCAAGCATGTGCCAACACAACATTCCACAGAAATGATCAGAATAAGTGTTAAAGGATAAGTTTCTTTTTTTTTTTCAAGATGGACCTTATTTCTAGGAGTTTATATGTGCACTATCTCCCCAGTACCATTTCTTTAACATGGTCATTTTTTCCCTTCTGATCTGATTGTATGAAGGT
>JALJCO010008937.1:0-29814 GCA_023101725.1 Atherinomorus stipes
CCATCACTGGGGTCTCTATGAACCAGAGACATCAGGACCGCCACCATCACTGGTCTCTATGAACCAGAGACATCAGGACCGCCACCATCACTGGTCTCTGTGGACCGGAGACATCAGGACCACCGCCATCACTGGGTCTGTGAACCAGAGACATCAGGACCTGCCAACATCACTGGTCTCTGTGAACCAAGACATCAGGACCCCGCCACCATCCTGGTCTCTGTGAACCAGAGACATCAGGACGCCACCATCACTGGTCTCTATGAACCAGAGACATCAGGGGCACCGCCATCACTGGTCTCTGTGAACCAGAGACATCAGGACCGCCACCATCACTGGTCTCTGTGGACCAGAGACATCAGGACCGCCACCATCACTGGTCTCTGTGGACCGGAGACATCAGGACCACCGCCATCACTGGTCTCTGTGAACCAGAGACATCAGGACCGCCACCATCACTGGTCTCTGTGAACCAGAGACATCAGACCTCCGCCACCATCACTGGTCTCTGTGAACCAGAGACATCAGGACCGCCACCATCACTGGTCTCTATGAACCAGAGACATCAGGACCGCCACCATCACTGGTCTCGATGAACCAGAGACATCAGGACCCCGCCACCATCACTGGTCTCTGTGGACCAGAGACATCAGGACCACCACCATCACTGGTCTCTGTGGACCGGAGACATCAGGACCACCGCCATCACTGGTCTCTGTGGACCAGAGACATCAGGACCGCCACCATCACTGGTCTCTGTGAACCAGAGACATCAGGACCGCCACCATCACTGGTCTCTGTGGACCGGAGGCCTCAGGACCCCCCGCCATCACTGGTCTCAGGATGGGACCGTCCGTTCTGCCTGCCATCACTGGTCTGTGGACCAGAGACATCAGGACCGCCACCATCACTGGTCTCCACAGCAGACCAGAGACATCAGGACCGCCACCATCTTTCAGTCCTCTGTGGACCCGAAGACATCAGGACCAACGCCATCACTGGTCTCTGTGGACCAGAGACATCAGGACCACCACCATCACTGGTCTCTGTGGACCGGAGACATCAGGACCACCGAGAGCATCACTAGTCTCTGTGGACCAGAGACATCAGGACCGCCACCATCACTGGTCTCTGTGGACCTGAGACATCAGGACCACCACCATCACTGGTCTCTGTGGACCAGAGACATCAGGACCGCCACCATCACTGGTCTCTGTGGACCTGAGACATCAGGACCACCACCATCACTGGTCTCTGTGGACCAGAGACATCAGGACCGCCACCATCACTGGTCTCTGTGGACCGGAGACATCAGGACAACCGCCATCACTGGTCTCTGTGGACCTGAGACATCAGGACCACCACCATCACTGGTCTCTGTGGACCTGAGACATCAGGACCACCACCATCACTGGTCTCTGTGGACCAGAGACATCAGGACCGCCACCATCACTGGTCTCTGTGGACCTGAGACATCAGGACCACCACCATCACTGGTCTCTGTGGACCAGAGACATCAGGACCGCCACCATCACTGGTCTCTGTGGACCGGAGACATCAGGACCGCCACCATCACTGGTCTCTGTGGACCTGAGACATCAGGACCACCACCATCACTGGTCTCTGTGGACCTGAGACATCAGGACCACCACCATCACTGGTCTCTGTGGACCTGAGACATCAGGACCACCACCATCACTGGTCTCTGTGGACCAGAGACATCAGGACCGCCACCATCACTGGTCTCTGTGGACCTGAGACATCAGGACCACCACCATCACTGGTCTCTGTGGACCAGAGACATCTGGACCGCCACCATCACTGGTCTTTGTGGACCAGAGACATCAGGACCGCCACCATCACTGGTCTCTGTGGACCTGAGACATCAGGACCACCACCATCACTGGTCTCTGTGGACCAGAGACATCAGGACCGCCACCATCACTGGTCTCTGTGGACCGGAGACATCAGGACCGCCGCCATCACTGGTCTCTGTGGACCTGAGACATCAGGACCACCACCATCACTGGTCTCTGTGAACCAGAGACATCGGGACCGCTACCATCACTGGTCTCTGTGAACCGGAGACATCAGGACCACCGCCATCACTGGTCTCTGTGGACCAGAGACATCAGGACCACCACCATCACCGGTCTCTGTGGACCGGAGACATCAGGACCACCGCCATCACTGGTCTCTGTGGACCAGAGACATCAGGACCACCGCCATCACTGGTCTCTGTGGACCGGAGACATCAGGACCACCACCATCACTGGTCTCTGTGGACCGGAGACATCAGGACCACCACCATCACTGGTCTCTGTGAACCAGAGACATCAGGACCACCGCCATCACTGGTCTCTGTGGACCAGAGACATCAGGACCGCCGCCATCACTGGTCTCTGTGGACCAGAGACATCAGGACCACCACCATCACTGGTCTCTATGAACCAGAGACATCAGGACCGCCACCATCACTGGTCTCTATGAACCAGAGACATCAGGACCGCCACCATCACTGGTCTCTGTGGACCGGAGACATCAGGACCACCGCCATCACTGGTCTCTGTGAACCAGAGACATCAGGACCGCCACCATCACTGGTCTCTGTGAACCAGAGACATCAGGACCGCCACCATCACTGGTCTCTGTGAACCAGAGACATCAGGACCGCCACCATCACTGGTCTCTATGAACCAGAGACATCAGGACCGCCACCATCACTGGTCTCTGTGAACCAGAGACATCAGGACCGCCACCATCACTGGTCTCTGTGGACCAGAGACATCAGGACCGCCACCATCACTGGTCTCTGTGGACCGGAGACATCAGGACCACCGCCATCACTGGTCTCTGTGGACCAGAGACATCAGGACCGCCACCATCACTGGTCTCTGTGAACCAGAGACATCAGGACCGCCACCATCACTGGTCTCTGTGGACCGGAGACATCAGGACCGCCGCCATCACTGGTCTCTGTGGACCAGAGACATCAGGACCGCCACCATCACTGGTCTCTGTGGACCAGAGACATCAGGACCGCCACCATCACTGGTCTCTGTGAACCAGAGACATCAGGACCGCCACCATCACTGGTCTCTGTGGACCGAAGACATCAGGACCAACGCCATCACTGGTCTCTGTGGACCAGAGACATCAGGACCACCACCATCACTGGTCTCTGTGGACCGGAGACATCAGGACCACCGCCATCACTGGTCTCTGTGGACCAGAGACATCAGGACCGCCACCATCACTGGTCTCTGTGGACCGGAGACATCAGGACCACCACCATCACTGGTCTCTGTGGACCAGAGACATCAGGACCGCCACCATCACGGCCTGTGACCTGGACATCAGGCCCCACCACTGGCCTGGACAGGGAATCGGCCGCCACCATCACTGGCTCTGTGGACCGAGACACGGCCACCACCATCACTGGCTGTGGACAGAGACATAGGACCGCCACCATCACTGGCTTGTGGACCGGAGACATAGGACAACCGCCATCACTGGCTGTGGACCTGAGACATCAGGACCACCACCATCACTGGCCTGTGGACCTGAGACATCAGACCACCACCATCATGGCTCTGTGGACCAGGAGACATCAGGACCGCCACCATCACTGGTCTCTGTGGACCAGAGACATCAGGACCACCACCATCACTGGTCTCTGTGGACCAGAGACATCAGGACCGCCACCATCACTGGTCTCTGTGGACCGGAGACATCAGGACCGCCACCATCACTGGTCTCTGTGGGCCTGAGACATCAGGACCACCACCATCACTGGTCTCTGTGGACCTGAGACATCAGGACCACCACCATCACTGGTCTCTGTGGACCTGAGACATCAGGACCACCACCATCACTGGTCTCTGTGGACCAGAGACATCAGGACCGCCACCATCACTGGTCTCTGTGGACCTGAGACACAGGACCACCACCATCACTGGTCTCTGTGGACCAGAGACATCAGGACCGCCACCATCACTGGTCCCCTCTGTGACCAGAGAGACATCAGGACCACCGCCATCACTGGTCTCTGTGGACCAGAGACATCAGGACCACCACCATCACCGGTCTCTGTGGACCGGAGACATCAGGACCACCGCCATCACTGGTCTCTGTGGACCAGAGACATCGGGACCACCGCCATCACTGGTCTCTGTGGACCGGAGACATCAGGACCACCACCATCACTGGTCTCTGTGGACCGGAGACATCAGGACCACCACCATCACTGGTCTCTGTGAACCAGAGACATCAGGACCACCGCCATCACTGGTCTCTGTGGACCAGAGACATCAGGACCGCCGCCATCACTGGTCTCTGTGGACCAGAGACATCAGGACCACCACCATCACTGGTCTCTATGAACCAGAGACATCAGGACCGCCACCATCACTGGTCTCTATGAACCAGAGACATCAGGACCGCCACCATCACTGGTCTCTGTGGACCGGAGACATCAGGACCCACCGCCATCACTGGTCTCTGTGAACCAGAGACATCAGGACCGCCACCATCACTGGTCTCTGTGAACCAGAGACATCAGGACCGCCACCATCACTGGTCTCTGTGAACCAGAGACATCAGGACCGCCACCATCACTGGTCTCTATGAACCAGAGACATCAGGACCGCCACCATCACTGGTCTCTGTGAACCAGAGACATCAGGACCGCCACCATCACTGGTCTCTGTGGACCAGAGACATCAGGACCGCCACCATCACTGGTCTCTGTGGACCGGAGACATCAGGACCACCCGCCATCACTGGTCTCTGTGGACCAGAGACATCAGGACCGCCACCATCACTGGTCTCTGTGAACCGGAGACATCAGGACCGCCACCATCACTGGTCTCTGTGGACCGGAGACATCAGGACCGCCGCCATCACTGGTCTCTGTGGACCAGAGACATCAGGACCGCCACCATCACTGGTCTCTGTGGACCAGAGACATCAGGACCGCCACCATCACTGGTCTCTGTGAACCAGAGACATCAGGACCGCCACCATCACTGGTCTCTGTGGACCGAAGACATCAGGACCAACGCCATCACTGGTCTCTGTGGACCAGAGACATCAGGACCACCACCATCACTGGTCTCTGTGGACCGGAGACATCAGGACCACCGCCATCACTGGTCTCTGTGGACCAGAGACATCAGGACCGCCACCATCACTGGTCTCTGTGGACCGGAGACATCAGGACCACCACCATCACTGGTCTCTGTGGACCAGAGACATCAGGACCGCCACCATCACTGGTCTCTGTGGACCTGAGACATCAGGACCACCACCATCACTGGTCTCTGTGGACCAGAGACATCAGGACCGCCACCATCACTGGTCTCTGTGGACCGGAGACATCAGGACAACCGCCATCACTGGTCTCTGTGGACCTGAGACATCAGGACCACCACCATCACTGGTCTCTGTGGACCTGAGACATCAGGACCACCACCATCACTGGTCTCTGTGGACCTGAGACATCAGGACCACCACCATCACTGGTCTCTGTGGACCAGAGACATCAGGACCGCCACCATCACTGGTCTCTGTGGACCTGAGACATCAGGACCACCACCATCACTGGTCTCTGTGGACCAGAGACATCTGGACCGCCACCATCACTGGTCTCTGTGGACCAGAGACATCAGGACCGCCACCATCACTGGTCTCTGTGGACCTGAGACATCAGGACCACCACCATCACTGGTCTCTGTGGACCAGAGACATCAGGACCGCCACCATCACTGGTCTCTGTGGACCGGAGACATCAGGACCGCCGCCATCACTGGTCTCTGTGGACCTGAGACATCAGGACCACCACCATCACTGGTCTCTGTGAACCAGAGACATCGGGACCGCTACCATCACTGGTCTCTGTGAACCGGAGACATCAGGACCACCGCCATCACTGGTCTCTGTGGACCAGAGACATCAGGACCACCACCATCACCGGTCTCTGTGGACCGGAGACATCAGGACCACCGCCATCACTGGTCTCTGTGGACCAGAGACATCAGGACCACCGCCATCACTGGTCTCTGTGGACCGGAGACATCAGGACCACCACCATCACTGGTCTCTGTGGACCGGAGACATCAGGACCACCACCATCACTGGTCTCTGTGAACCAGAGACATCAGGACCACCGCCATCACTGGTCTCTGTGGACCAGAGACATCAGGACCGCCGCCATCACTGGTCTCTGTGGACCAGAGACATCAGGACCACCACCATCACTGGTCTCTATGAACCAGAGACATCAGGACCGCCACCATCACTGGTCTCTATGAACCAGAGACATCAGGACCGCCACCATCACTGGTCTCTGTGGACCGGAGACATCAGGACCACCGCCATCACTGGTCTCTGTGAACCAGAGACATCAGGACCGCCACCATCACTGGTCTCTGTGAACCAGAGACATCAGGACCGCCACCATCACTGGTCTCTGTGAACCAGAGACATCAGGACCGCCACCATCACTGGTCTCTATGAACCAGAGACATCAGGACCGCCACCATCACTGGTCTCTGTGAACCAGAGACATCAGGACCGCCACCATCACTGGTCTCTGTGGACCAGAGACATCAGGACCGCCACCATCACTGGTCTCTGTGGACCGGAGACATCAGGACCACCGCCATCACTGGTCTCTGTGGACCAGAGACATCAGGACCGCCACCATCACTGGTCTCTGTGAACCGGAGACATCAGGACCGCCACCATCACTGGTCTCTGTGGACCGGAGACATCAGGACCGCCGCCATCACTGGTCTCTGTGGACCAGAGACATCAGGACCGCCACCATCACTGGTCTCTGTGGACCAGAGACATCAGGACCGCCACCATCACTGGTCTCTGTGAACCAGAGACATCAGGACCGCCACCATCACTGGTCTCTGTGGACCGAAGACATCAGGACCAACGCCATCACTGGTCTCTGTGGACCAGAGACATCAGGACCACCACCATCACTGGTCTCTGTGGACCGGAGACATCAGGACCACCGCCATCACTGGTCTCTGTGGACCAGAGACATCAGGACCCGCCACCATCACTGGTCTCTGTGGACCGGAGACATCAGGACCACCACCATCACTGGTCTCTGTGGACCAGAGACATCAGGACCGCCACCATCACTGGTCTCTGTGGACCTGAGACATCAGGACCACCACCATCACTGGTCTCTGTGGACCAGAGACATCAGGACCGCCACCATCACTGGTCTCTGTGGACCGGAGACATCAGGACAACCGCCATCACTGGTCTCTGTGGACCTGAGACATCAGGACCACCACCATCACTGGTCTCTGTGGACCTGAGACATCAGGACCACCACCATCACTGGTCTCTGTGGACCAGAGACATCAGGACCGCCACCATCACTGGTCTCTGTGGACCTGAGACATCAGGACCACCACCATCACTGGTCTCTGTGGACCAGAGACATCAGGACCGCCACCATCACTGGTCTCTGTGGACCGGAGACATCAGGACCGCCACCATCACTGGTCTCTGTGGACCGGAGACATCAGGACAACCGCCATCACTGGTCTCTGTGGACCTGAGACATCAGGACCACCACCATCACTGGTCTCTGTGGACCTGAGACATCAGGACCGCCACCATCACTGGTCTCTGTGGACCGGAGACATCAGGACCACCACCATCACTGGTCTCTGTGGACCTGAGACATCAGGACCACCACCATCACTGGTCTCTGTGGACCTGAGACATCAGGACCACCACCATCACTGGTCTCTGTGGACCAGAGACATCAGGACCGCCACCATCACTGGTCTCTGTGGACCTGAGACATCAGGACCACCACCATCACTGGTCTCTGTGGACCAGAGACATCTGGACCGCCACCATCACTGGTCTCTGTGGACCAGAGACATCAGGACCCGCCACCATCACTGGTCTCTGTGGACCTGAGACATCAGGACCACCACCATCACTGGTCTCTGTGGACCAGAGACATCAGGACCGCCACCATCACTGGTCTCTGTGGACCGGAGACATCAGGACCGCCGCCATCACTGGTCTCTGTGGACCTGAGACATCAGGACCACCACCATCACTGGTCTCTGTGAACCAGAGACATCGGGACCGCTACCATCACTGGTCTCTGTGAACCGGAGACATCAGGACCACCGCCATCACTGGTCTCTGTGGACCAGAGACATCAGGACCACCACCATCACCGGTCTCTGTGGACCGGAGACATCAGGACCACCGCCATCACTGGTCTCTGTGGACCAGAGACATCAGGACCACCGCCATCACTGGTCTCTGTGGACCGGAGACATCAGGACCACCACCATCACTGGTCTCTGTGGACCGGAGACATCAGGACCACCACCATCACTGGTCTCTGTGAACCAGAGACATCAGGACCGCCACCATCACTGGTCTCTGTGGACCGGAGACATCAGGACCACCACCATCACTGGTCTCTGTGGACCGGAGACATCAGGACCACCACCATCACTGGTCTCTGTGGACCGGAGACATCAGGACCACCACCATCACTGGTCTCTGTGGACCGGAGACATCAGGACCACCACCATCACTGGTCTCTGTGGACCTGAGACATCAGGACCGCCACCATCACTGGTCTCTGTGGACCAGAGACATCAGGACCGCCACCATCACTGGTCTCTGTGGACCGGAGACATCAGGACCACCGCCATCACTGGTCTCCTGTGGACCAGAGACATCAGGACCGCCACCATCACTGGTCTCTGTGGACCGGAGACATCAGGACCACCGCCATCACTGGTCTCTGTGGACCAGAGACATCAGACCCGCCGCCATCACTGGTCTCTGTGGACCAGAGACATCAGGACCGCCACCATCACTGGTCTCTGTGGACCGGAGACACCAGGACCACCACCATCACTGGTCTCTGTGGACCAGAGACATCAGGACCGCCACCATCACTGGTCTCTGTGGACCTGAGACATCAGGACCGCCACCATCACTGGTCTCTGTGGACCGGAGACATCAGGACCGCCACCATCACTGGTCTCTGTGGACCTGAGACATCAGGACCGCCACCATCACTGGTCTCTGTGGACCAGAGACATCAGGACCGCCACCATCACTGGTCTCTGTGGACCGGAGACATCAGGACCGCCACCATCACTGGTCTCTGTGGACCAGAGACATCAGGACCACCACCATCACTGGTCTCTGTGGACCAGAGACATCAGGACCGCCACCATCACTGGTCTCTGTGGACCTGAGACATCAGGACCACCACCATCACTGGTCTCTGTGGACCAGAGACATCAGGACCGCCACCATCACTGGTCTCTGTGGACCGGAGACATCGGGACCACCGCCATCACTGGTCTCTGTGGACCGGAGACATCAGGACCGCCACCATCACTGGTCTCTGTGGACCAGAGACATCAGGACCACCACCATCACTGGTCTCTGTGGACCAGAGACATCAGGACCGCCACCATCACTGGTCTCTGTGGACCGGAGACATCAGGACCACCGCCATCACTGGTCTCTGTGGACCAGAGACATCAGGACCGCCGCCATCACTGGTCTCTGTGGACCAGAGACATCAGGACCGCCACCATCACTGGTCTCTGTGGACCGGAGACATCAGGACCACCACCATCACTGGTCTCTGTGGACCAGAGACATCAGGACCGCCACCATCACTGGTCTCTGTGGACCAGAGACATCAGGACCGCCACCATCACTGGTCTCTGTGGACCGGAGACATCAGGACCGCCACCATCACTGGTCTCTGTGGACCTGAGACATCAGGACCGCCACCATCACTGGTCTCTGTGGACCAGAGACATCAGGACCGCCACCATCACTGGTCTCTGTGGACCGGAGACATCAGGACCGCCACCATCACTGGTCTCTGTGGACCAGAGACATCAGGACCACCACCATCACTGGTCTCTGTGGACCAGAGACATCAGGACCGCCACCATCACTGGTCTCTGTGGACCTGAGACATCAGGACCACCACCATCACTGGTCTCTGTGGACCAGAGACATCAGGACCGCCACCATCACTGGTCTCTGTGGACCGGAGACATCGGGACCACCGCCATCACTGGTCTCTGTGGACCGGAGACATCAGGACCGCCACCATCACTGGTCTCTGTGGACCAGAGACATCAGGACCACCACCATCACTGGTCTCTGTGGACCTGAGACATCAGGACCACCACCATCACTGGTCTCTGTGGACCTGAGACATCAGGACCACCACCATCACTGGTCTCTGTGGACCAGAGACATCAGGACCGCCACCATCACTGGTCTCTGTGGACCTGAGACATCAGGACCACCACCATCACTGGTCTCTGTGGACCAGAGACATCAGGACCGCCACCATCACTGGTCTCTGTGGACCAGAGACATCAGGACCACCACCATCACTGGTCTCTGTGGACCGGAGACATCAGGACCACCGCCATCACTGGTCTCTGTGAACCGGAGACATCAGGACCACCGCCATCACTGGTCTCTGTGGACCAGAGACATCAGGACCACCGCCATCACTGGTCTCTGTGGACCGGAGACATCAGGACCACCACCATCACTGGTCTCTGTGGACCGGAGACATCAGGACCGCCACCATCACTAGTCTCTGCAGTTCCCACTTTACTCCAGATAGTTTTACCTACTTCCAGGACATACAGTTGGATTTATCGGCTGACCGTCGGTGCTGGTCGGTTAGACCGAACCGACGAAAGATGCAGAAAGATGCAGATAGATGCAGATAGACAATGATGTCACAATAAAATCATCTCCACCCCCTCAGTTTCTCTATTCAGACCTGCAGAACGATGCAGGTCTGAATAGAGAAACTGATGCCGAAAGATGAGGAACGATGCAGAAAGATGAGGGACGATGCGGAACGATGCGGAACGATGCGGTACCATGCAGAACGATGCGGAACGATGCAGAAAGATGAGGAACAATACGGAACGATGCAGAAAGATGAGGGACGATGCAGAAAGATGAGGGACGATGCGGAACGATGCAGAACGATGCGGAACGATGCAGAAAGATGAGGAACAATACGGAACGATGCAGAAAGATGAGTGACGATGCAGAAAGATGAGGGACGATGCGGAACGATGCAGAAAGATGAGGGACGATGCGGAACGATGCGGAACGATGCGGAACGATGCAGAACGATGAGGGACGATGCGGAACGATGCAGAACGATGAGGGACGATGCGGAACGATGCAGAACGATGAGGGACGATGCGGAACGATGCGGAACGATGCGGAAAGATGAGGGACGATGCGGAACGATGCAGAACGATGCGGAACGATGCAGAAAGATGAGGAACAATACGGAACGATGCAGAAAGATGAGGAACAATACGGAACGATGCAGAAAGATGAGGAACAATACGGAACGATGCAGAAAGATGAGGGACGATGCAGAAAGATGAGGGACGATGCGGAACGATGCAGAACGATGCGGAACGATGCAGAAAGATGAGGAACAATACGGAACGATGCAGAAAGATGAGTGACGATGCAGAAAGATGAGGGACGATGCAGAAAGATGAGGGACGATGCGGAACGATGCGGAACGATGCAGAAAGATGAGGGACGATGCGGAACAATGCGGAACGATGCGGAACGATGCAGAAAGATTAGGGACGATGCAGAAAGATGAGGGACGATGCAGAAAGATGAGGGACGATGCGGAACGATGCAGAACGATGCGGAACGATGCAGAAAGATGTGGAACAATACGGAACGATGCAGAAAGATGAGGGACGATGCGGAACGATGCGGAACAATGCAGAAAGATGAGGGACGATGCGGAACGATGCGGAACGATGCAGAAAGATGAGGGACGATGCGGAACGATGCAGAACGATGCGGAACGATGCAGAAAGATTAGGGACGATGCAGAAAGATGAGGGACGATGCGGAACGATGCAGAAAGATGTGGAACAATACGGAACGATGCAGAAAGATGAGGGACGATGTGGAACGATGCGGAACGATGCAGAAAGATGAGGGACGATGTGGGACGATGCGGAACGATGCAGAACGATGCGGAACAATGCAGAAAGATGAGGGACGATGCGGAACGATGCGGAACGATGCGGAACGATGCAGAAAGATGAGGGACGATGTGGAACGATGCGGAACGATGCAGAAAGATGAGGGACGATGCGGAACGATGCAGAAAGATGAGGGACGATGCGGAACGATGAGGGACGATGCGGAACGATGCAGAACGATGAGGGACGATGCGGAACGATGAGGGATGATGAGGAACAATACGGAACGATGCAGAAAGATTAGGGACGATGCGGAACGATGCAGAACGATGCAGAAAGATGAGGAACAATACGGAACGATGCAGAAAGATGAGGGACGATGCGGAACGATGAGAGATGATGCGGAACAATGCAGAAAGATGAGGGACGATGCGGAACAATGCAGAAAGATGAGGAACGATGCAGAAAGATGAGAGATGATGCGGAATGATGCGGAACAATGCAGGAAGATGAGGGACGATGCAGAAAGATGAGGGACGATGCGGAACGATGCGGAACGATGCAGAAAGATGAGGGACGATGCGGAACGATGCAGAAAGATGAGGGACGATGCGGAACGATGCAGAAAGATGAGGAACGATGCGGAACGATGCAGAAAGATGAGGGACGATGCGGAACGATGCAGAAAGATGAGGAACGATGCGGAACGATGAGGGACGATGCGGAACGATGCAGAAAGATGAGGGACGATGCGGAACGATGCAGAAAGATGAGGAACGATGCGGAACGATGCAGAACGATGGGGGACGATGCGGGACGATGCACAACGATGCAGAAAGATTAGGGACGATGCGGAACGATGCAGAACGATGCAGAAAGATGAGGAACAATACGGAACGATGCAGAAAGATGAGGGACGATGCGGAACGATGAGAGATGATGCGGAACAATGCAGAAAGATGAGGGACGATGCGGAACAATGCAGAAAGATGAGGAACGATGCAGAAAGATGAGAGATGATGCGGAATGATGCGGAACAATGCAGGAAGATGAGGGACGATGCAGAAAGATGAGGGACGATGCGGAACGATGCGGAACGATGCAGAAAGATGAGGGACGATGCGGAACGATGCAGAAAGATGAGGGACGATGCGGAACGATGCAGAAAGATGAGGAACGATGCGGAACGATGCAGAAAGATGAGGGACGATGCGGAACGATGCAGAAAGATGAGGAACGATGCGGAACGATGAGGGACGATGCGGAACGATGCAGAAAGATGAGGGACGATGCGGAACGATGCAGAAAGATGAGGAACGATGCGGAACGATGCAGAAAGATGAGGAACGATGCGGAACGATGAGGGACGATGCGGAACGATGCAGAAAGATGAGGGACGATGCAGAACGATGCAGAAAGATGAGGGACGATGCGGAACGATGAGGGACGATGCGGAACGATGCAGAAAGATGAGGGACGATGCGGAACGATGAGGGACGATGCGGAACAATGCAGAACGATGAGGGACGATGCGGAACGATGCAGAAAGATGAGGGACGATGCGGAACGATGAGGGACGATGCGGAACGATGCAGAAAGATGAGGGACAATGCGGAACGATGAGGGACGATGCGGAACGATGCAGAACGATGAGGGACGATGCGGAACGATGCAGAAAGATGAGGGACGATGCGGAACGATGCAGAAAGATGAGGGACGATGTGGAACGATGCAGAAAGATGAGGGACGATTCAGAAAGATGAGGGACGATGCGGAACGATGCAGAAAGATGAGGGACGATGCGGAACGATGAGGGACGGTGCGGAACGATGCAGAACAATGAGGGACGATGCGGAACGATGCAGAAAGATGAGGGACGATGTGGAACGATGCAGAAAGATGAGGGACGATTCAGAAAGATGAGGGACGATGCGGAACGATGCAGAAAGATGAGGGACGATGAGGAACGATGAGGGACGGTGCGGAACGATGCAGAACGATGAGGGACGATGCGGAACGATGCAGAAAGATGAGGGACAATGCAGAAAGATGAGGGACGATGCGGAACGATGCAGAACGATGAGGGACGATGTGGAACGATGCAGAAAGATGAGGGACTATGTGGAACGATGCAGAAAGATGAGGGACGATGCGGAACGATGCAGAAAGATGAGGGACGATGCGGAACGATGCAGAAAGATGAGGGACGATGCGGAACGATGCAGAAAGATGAGGGACGATGTGGAATAATGCAGAAAGATGAGGGACGATGCGGAACGATGCAAAAAGATGAGGGACGATGCAGAAAGATGAGGGACGATGCGGAACGATGCGTAACGACGCAGAAAGATGAGGGACGATGTGGAACGATGCAGAAAGATGAGGGACGATGCAGAAAGATGAGGGACGATGCGGAACGATGCAGAACGATGAGGGACGATGTGGAACGATGCAGAAAGATGAGGGACGATGCAGAAAGATGAGGGACGATGCGGAACGATGCAGAAAGATGAGGAACGATGTGGAACGATGCAGAACGATGCAGAAAGATGAGGGACGATGCGGAACGATGCGTAACGATGCAGAAAGATGAGGGATGATGCGGAATGATGCGGAAAGATGAGGGACGATGGGGGACGATGCGTAACGATGCAGAAAGATGAGGGACGATGCGGAACGATGCGGAAAGATGAGGGACGATGCGGAACGATGCAGAACGATGCGGAACGATGCAGAAAGATGAGGGACGATGCGGAACGATGCGGAACGATGCAGAACGATGCGGAACGATGCAGAAACATGAGGGACGATGCGGAACGATGCGGAACAATGCAGAAGGATGAGGGACGATGCGGAACGATGCAGAAAGATGAGGGACGATGTGGAACGATGCGGAACGATGCAGAAAGATGAGGGACGATGCGGAACGATGCGTAACGATGCAGAAAGATGAGGGACGATGGGGGACGATGCGGAACGATGCAGAAAGATGAGGGACGATGCGGAACGATGCGGAAAGATGAGGGACGATGGGGGACGATGCGGAACGATGCAGAAAGATGAGGGACGATGCGGAACGATGCGGAACGATGCAGAAAGATGAGGGACGATGCGGAACGATGCAGAAAGATGAGGGACGATGCAGAAAGATGAGGGACGATGCGGAACGATGCAGAAAGATGAGGGACGATGCAGAAAGATGAGGGACGATGCGGAACGATGCAGAAAGATGAGGGACGATGCAGAAAGATGAGGGACGATGCGGAACGATGCAGAAAGATGAGGGACGATGCAGAAAGATGAGGGACGATGCAGAACGATGCAGAAAGATGAGGAACGATGTGGAACGATGCAGAAAGATGAGGGACGATGCAGAAAGATGAGGGACGATGCAGAACGATGCAGAAAGATGAGGAACGATGTGGGACGATGCAGAAAGATGAGGGACGATGTGGAACGATGCGGAACGATGCAGAAAGATGAGGGACGATGCGGAACGATGCAGAAAGATGAGGGACGATGCGGAACGATGCGGAACGATGCAGAACGATGCAGAACGATGCAGAAAGATGAGGGACAATGCGGAACGATGCAGAAAGATGAGGAACGATGTGGAACGATGCGGAACGATGCAGAAAGATGCAGAAAGATGAGGAACGATGCAGAAAGATGAGGAACGATGCGGAACGATGGAGAAAGATGAGGGACGATGCGGAACGATGCGGAACGATGCAGAACGATGGGGGACGATGCGGGACGATGCAGAAAGATGAGGAACGATGCAGAAAGATGAGGAACGATGCGGAACGATGGAGAAAGATGAGGGACGATGCGGAACGATGCGGAACGATGCAGAACGATGGGGGACGATGCGGGACGATGCAGAAGGATGCAGAACGATGAGAGACGATGCGGAACGATGCACAACGATGCAGAAAGATGAGAGACGATGCGGAACGATGCAGAACGATGCAGAAAGATGAGGAACAATACGGAACGATGCAGAAAGAAGCAGGTCTGAATAGATAAACTGAGCAGGTTGAGATGATTTTATTGTGACATCATTGTCAATATTATTTTATAAATTCTTCTGATAAAGTGTGGCAGGGGAGAGGGGAGGAAACAGGAGAAGGGCAAAAAGACGTAGAGATGAGAAAGAGGACATGATGTCTGTGAAACATAAATTGACTTCATTTTGGTCTCTTTAGATTAGTGGGTCTGAACTTGTGGTGGACCTCAGAGTACTGCATCTATGAATGGCTGTGGTCCTGATGAGGAGTAACTGCAACATAATGATCAGAATAATATGACTGTATGAAGGAAGTATGAGAAGCAAGAGTACCCATCACTGTAAAATGTTGGTATTTCACTGTTATACTGCATGTTTAAGATTAGTTTCACTCTTGCATAATGAAGCAACTGTTGTATTCTTTAATCACCAACATTGCGTTTGTTTCAGCTCTGTCACAAAGTGTTTTCCAGCAGATAAAAGGGTTTACATTATGTTTTAACTCGAATTTAGGAGAATTTTACCTGCATATAATCATTCTGATTACCATGTTCAACAACAACACGTGGAGATATATGGTTTTGTAATTTGTATAAGAGTTGAAACATAAACTTGCATAACAGAGAAATGCCAATGTAATGTACTCATACAGTAAGAGTAAAGAAATTCACTGACATTGTGCCAATGCAAGATTTGTTTGACAAGTCGTTTTTACTGTTATCTGTTTTGACAAAGAGCATCATCTAACCATGAGAGAGAGAGAGAGAGAGAGAGAGACGGCACGCTGGTGTGACAACATGCAAGAGGAAACCAGGGAAACTGGATGTCGGACAGACTGCTTTGTGGGGAAGGACTGTGGCTACACAACTGTCCAACACAACACGAGGAACCGGAAGAATTCAGGTCTGTTCAGAAGTTACGTCCTTACTTTGTCCTTTTGAATGTCTGTGGTGTTGCCATATTTCAGGTCTGGACAACATAGTTGTAGGAGAAAACACTCATTCATTAATCATTTTAAAATGTTATCATTATTTACGAATAGTCAGGGGTTAATACAATGTTGTTGTTTTTTTTACTATTTCTGCTGTCAGGAAGTACAACAAAGAAAAATTCTGTCTTGTATTACATTACTCTTCCTCTCTTATAGTCCAGAGGCTTAGCGCAGGTTTTTCAGTGGATTGTGCACTTGCGGATAAAAGCACCAAATTTTGTATGAGGCTTCCTTAAGACATAAGGAAGGATTTTAGCCTTGGAGCCCAACACAGATATTTGAAATATCCAAATAGAACACAAAAGTTGTTTTATTAATGTGTAATAATAATTTTAAAAAATTCTCGAGTCATAAGAATAATATGAGTGATATAATTTTTTTTACACTTCAAAAGGTGAATCTGGTTTGAATTTGACGACTAATTATTTAACCTCCAAAGAGATGTGTAAAATAGAGTATCAAGACCCTTGGTAGCTGTACATCCTCCATTAAGTACTGCACAAGATAGGCGGATTTCTAAAAAAAAAGAATTTTTATGATTTAAGCATTAAGTTTTTCTTATAAAATAAGCCTAGTTGATGCCAGAAATTGGTATGAACAGAATCAGAATGCAGATGATCCTCTCACAGATCTGCATCCAGGTGTACATACTAAGTAACATACAATAATTGTAATAAACAATGATTTGTATGTTGCTACACAGAGCAGGGACAGCTAAATTAGCTAGCTAACTAGGCCAATATATTAGACAGCTAATGCTTGCACAGAGATCTGCGTTTTGGGAGACAGAGAGCGGAATTTTCTTCTGTATGTAGAAATACTTGAAGCACTGGCAGACATAAGGATAATGATCAATGTACAACATGCACTGGAGCATGGAGCAAAAACTGTACTTATACGCACTGTGGACACTGATGCCATTATCATCCTTGCTGACTTGTTCTATGATTAGTGATACTTCAACCTTTGACTGACATCTGAGTGGCTTTCGGAATGCGCAGAAAATACAGATATTATCACATCAACAGTATGAGAAAAGCCTGGGAGAATCGAAATTCTGAGCCCTGCCAATGTTTCATGCATATTCTGGTTGTGACACAACATCTTCCTTTTAATGGAAAGGGTAAGAAGTCAGTTTTTTGGGCCTGGCAAGCCCAAAGCTTCAGGTTTTCACTCGCAGATCAGTCTGGCTATTATCCATTAAAGAGAATTTGGAGCAGTTCACCAAACGAACCTCCAATCAGCGTTGGCTTTGAGGCGGGTTGAGGTGTGACGCAACGAAAAGTGACAGTTCAGTCTAAACAACATGGCGGCTTCAGCGGACAAAACTAGCTTCAGCGTGGCTATCGCTCAAGTTTTATCGGAATTACAGAGTATTTCTCTGAAAGCAGAGCAAAACATTGCTCTGGAGGCTTTTCTCAAAGGAAAAGATGTTTTTTGCTTATGTTTTCATCGTCGCTTTGATAGTAGGTCGTATGCTTCGTTGATCTGATTGGTTGATTTGGCCCGTCTATCACTAACATAGGCGGTGATAGACAGATGCCTTGTCCAATCAGCTAACCAGCATTTTCGCCCCTTCCCAAAACTACTCCAACGGTTGATTCCAAGATGGATATGCAGGAGCAAGTCAGGATAAGCCTATGATGCTGCAACAGCAACATTCAGCGATCTGGCAAAGCATCCCTTCCAGCAACTAGATGTTGCCTGCCAGCACTTCCAGGAGCTTGAAATACTGACAGTCATCCCGTACGACAAATCCAGTCCTTTACACTCCATCAACAAAAAAAAAAGAAAACTATTCTGTGAAGAAAATCAAATAATGGAGATACTACCTCCCACCCAGGATGCACTCCTCCAGCATGTGAAATGGGCAGTCTACCAAGCAGGCATCTGGGCCACCAGCACGCAAAGCTGATTTCTTCTCCAAAGAACTGTGGATGGTCCAAGGAAGAACGGTCATGGGTGCCAGTTTGGCTGACCATTCCTGAGATTTCCAGAGCTTGCAGAGAGCTGATCAGATGTGCTTGTAAAGGTGACTGTAGCATGTGCAAATGCAGCAATGCAAATTTGGACTGCTCCCCACTCTGCAAATGCAGTTGTGACAACTAGAAAGAAGGCATAGCTCAATAACATGTTTCAGACTATGATGCATATTCATTTGTATTGTTCATTGCAATAAAAGTGTTACTGATGATTCTTCATGTTCTGTGACTTTAATAATGTCAAAATAAGTCAGTTTTATCACATTTAGAAGTAATCTGATCATTTTATGGTGTATATAGTCTGAAAAATATTAGGCGGATTTTCACATATTTCATTGATTTTGAGAGTCTTGCAGTTGGATATTTAAAATGGATGTTTGACGAGGGCTCCTAGGCTAAAAATCAACAACTGACTCCAAGGACCCATCATGCAAAAAATGGCGCTTTTATCCGCAAGTGCACAATCCTTTCACTCAGCCACTGAACTATTACACATATTAACACAACACAAAGTCTTATCATGATCATATTTTGAATACAGGACCAGCAATACTACAGTCTAGTTAGTTGATAGTAACTAGGAGTCTATAAAGCACTTTTCACAGATAAAAATCAAAGTGCTGTACATGAAATGAGAAATGAATGGTACAACAAAATGACATATTAAAAAGAAAGGTAAAATAAAAACATAATAAAATAAAAATCAAACCCAGTCAATCACAATCAAATCAGCCAAAAGCTTTCCTGAATAAAAACGTCTTCAGCTGCTTTTTAAAAGATTCCACCCATTAAACCACCAAAGGGTGATGTTTTTATGCAAGTTTTCATCTCCATAATGATATGCACGATTCCAAACACTTTACCCAGCTGAAAACTTTTGGCACCACTTGGCAATAATGTATGGACCTACATTTGCTAGAGACTAAATTTTAAATAAACAGTAGTCACACAATTTCTAATTTTTTTTCCATTTTTTCAAAAAAGATTAGATGTTAATTACTCAAACAGTACGCTATGTTTGTGCTCTCTATTCATTGTTGACCCTGCACCCTGCATGGAAGAAATGAAAGCAGTGGCTGGTACTGGATTCCTGTGCGGACAGTAGAGCGACCTGCGAAGACAGATGCCAACCATGGTCCAGGTTCAGCCTTCCAGGTGAGGTGGGAAAGAGCAGCAAAGGTCCAGGTTCAGCATTCCAGGTGAGGTGGGAAAGAGCCAACAATGGTCCAGGTTCAGCCTTCCAGGTGAGGTAGAAAAGGGCAAACCAAGGTCCAGGTTCAGCATTCCAGGTGAGGTGGGAAAGAGCCAACAATGGTCCAGGTTCAGCCTTCCAGGTGAGGTGGGAAAGCTCAACCATGGTCCAGGTTCAGCCTTCCAGGTGATGTAGAAAAGGGCCAACCATGGTCAAGGTTCAGCCTTCCAGGTGAGGTGGGAAAGAGCCAACCATGGTCCAGGTTCAGCCTTCCAGGTGAGGTGGGAAAGGGCAAACCATGGTCCAGGTTCAGCCTTCCAGGTGAGGTGGGAAAGACCCAACCATTGTCCAGGTTCAGCCTTCCAGGTGAGGTAGAAAAGGGCCAACCATGGTCCAGGTTCAGCCTTCCAGGTGAGGTGGGAAAGAGCCAACAATGGTCCAGGTTCAGCCTTCCAGGTGAGGTGGGAAAGCTCAACCATGGTCCAGTGTCAGCCTTCCAGGTGAAGTGGGAAAGACCCAACCATGGTCCAGGTTCAGCCTTCCAGGTGAGGTAGAAAAGGGCCAACCATGGTCCAGGTTCAGCCTTCCAGGTGAGGTGGGAAAGCTCAACCATGGTCCAGGTTCAGCCTTCCAGGTGAGGTAGAAAAGGGCCAACCATGGTCAAGGTTCAGCCTTCCAGGTGAGGTGGGAAAGAGCCAACCATGGTCAAGGTTCAGCCTTCCAGGTGAGGTGGGAAAAGAGCCAACAATGGTCCAGGTTCAGCCTTCCAGGTGAGGTGGGAAAGCTCAACCATGGTCAAGGTTCAGCCTTCCAGGTGAGGTGGGAAAGAGACAATGGTCCAGGTTCAGCCTTCCAGGTGAGGTAGAAAAGGGCCAACCATGGTCAAGGTTCAGCTTTCCAGGTGATGTGGGAAAGAGCCAACAATGGTCCAGGTTCAGCCTTCCAGGTGAGGTGGGAAAGAGCCAACCATGGTCCAGGTTCAGCCTTCCAGGTGAGGTGGGAAAGAGCCAACAATGGTCCAGGTTCAGCCTTCCAGGTGAGGTGGGAAAGAGCCAACCATGGTCCAGGTTCAGCCTTCCAGGTGAGGTGGGAAAGAGCCAACAATGGTCCAGGTTCAGCCTTCAGGGTGAGGTGGGAAAGAGCCAACCATGGTCCAGGTTCAGCCTTCCAGGTGAGGTGGGAAAGAGCCAACAATGGTCCAGGTTCAGCCTTCCAGGTGAGGTGGGAAAGAGCCAACCATGGTCCAGGTTCAGCCTTCCAGGTGAGGTGGGAAAGAGCCAACAATGGTCCAGGTTCAGCCTTCCAGGTGAGGTGGGAAAGAGCCAACCATGGTCCAGGTTCAGCCTTCCAAGTGAGGTGGGAAAGAGCCAACAATGGTCCAGGTTCAGCCTTCCAGGTGAGGTGGGAAAGAGCCAACAATGGTCCAGGTTCAGCCCTCCAGGTGATGTGGGAAAGGGCCAACCATGGTCCAGGTTCAGCCTTCCAAGTGAGAAGGGAAAGACCCAACCATGGTCCAGGTTCAGCCTTCCAGGTGAGGTGGGAAAGAGCCAACAATGGTCCAGGTTCAGCCTTCCAGGTGAGGTGGGAAAGAGCCAACCATGGTCCAGGTTCAGCCTTCCAGGTGAGGTGGGAAAGACCCAACCATTGTCCAGGTTCAGCCTTCCAGGGGGGGTGAGGTAGAAAAGGGCCAACCATGGTCCAGGTTCAGCCTTCCAGGTGAGGTGGGAAAGAGCCAACAATGGTCCAGGTTCAGCCTTCCAGGTGAGGTGGGAAAGCTCAACCATGGTCCAGTGTCAGCCTTCCAGGTGAAGTGGGAAAGACCCAACCATGGTCCAGGTTCAGCCTTCCAGGTGAGGTAGAAAAGGGCCAACCATGGTCCAGGTTCAGCCTTCCAGGTGAGGTGGGAAAGCTCAACCATGGTCCAGGTTCAGCCTTCCAGGTGAGGTAGAAAAGGGCCAACCATGGTCAAGGTTCAGCCTTCCAGGTGAGGTGGGAAAGAGCCAACCATGGTCAAGGTTCAGCCTTCCAGGTGAGGGTGGGAAAGAGCCAACAATGGTCCAGGTTCAGCCTTCCCCCCCCCCCCCCCCCCCCCCCCCCCCCCCCCCCCCCAGGTGAGGTGGGAAAGCTCAACCATGGTCAAGGTTCAGCCTTCCAGGTGAGGTGGGAAAGAGACAATGGTCCAGGTTCAGCCTTCCAGGTGAGGTAGAAAAGGGCCAACCATGGTCAAGGTTCAGCTTTCCAGGTGATGTGGGAAAGAGCCAACAATGGTCCAGGTTCAGCCTTCCAGGTGAGGTGGGAAAGAGCCAACCATGGTCCAGGTTCAGCCTTCCAGGTGAGGTGGGAAAGAGCCAACAATGGTCCAGGTTCAGCCTTCCAGGTGAGGTGGGAAAGAGCCAACCATGGTCCAGGTTCAGCCTTCCAGGTGAGGTGGGAAAGAGCCAACAATGGTCCAGGTTCAGCCTTCCAGGTGAGGTGGGAAAGAGCCAACCATGGTCCAGGTTCAGCCTTCCAAGTGAGGTGGGAAAGAGCCAACCATGGTCAAGGTTCAGCCTTCCAGGTGAGGTGGGGAAAGCTCAACCATGGTCCAGGTTCAGCCTTCCAGATGAGGTGGGAAAGAGCCAACAATGGTCCAGGTTCAGCCTTCCAGGTGATGTGGGAAAGGGCCAACCATGGTCCAGGTTCAGCCTTCCAAGTGAGGTGGGAAAGAGCCAACAATGGTCCAGGTTCAGCCTTCCAGGTGAGGTGGGAAAGAGCCAACAATGGTCCAGGTTCAGCCCTCCAGGTGATGTGGGAAAGGGCCAACCATGGTCCAGGTTCAGCCTTCCAAGTGAGAAGGGAAAGACCCAACCATGGTCCAGGTTCAGCCTTCCAGGTGAGGTGGGAAAGAGCCAACAATGGTCCAGGTTCAGCCTTCCAGGTGAGGTAGAAAAGGGCCAACCCCCCCCCCCCCCCATGGTCAAGGTTCAGCCTTCCAGGTGATGTGGGAAAGAGCCAACAATGGTCCAGGTTCAGCCTTCCCCCCCGGGGGGGGGGGGGGGGGGGGGGGGGGGGAATATACTTCGGGGGGGGGGGGGGGAGGTGAGGTGGGAAAAGAGCCAACCATGGTCAAAAAATAAATAAATTAAAATATAAAATAACATAACAAAGAAAAATTAAAAAAAAAGGTTCAGCCTTCCCAGGTGAGGTGGGAAAGAGCCAACAATGGTCCAGGTTCAGGCTTCAGGTGAGATGGGAAAGAGCCAACAATGGTCCAGGTTCAGCCTTCTCGGTGATGTGGGAAAGAGCCAACCATGGTCAAGGTTCAGCCTTCCAGGTGAGGTGGGAAAGAGCCAACAATGGTCCAGGTTCAGCCTTCCAGGTGAGGTGGGAAAGAGCCAACAATGGTCCAGGTTCAGCCTTCCAGGTGAGGTGGGAAAGAGCCAACCATGGTCCAGGTTCAGCCTTCCAGGTGAGGTGGGAAAGAGCCAACAATGGTCCAGGTTCAGCCTTCCAGGTGAGGTGGGAAAGAGCCAACCATGGTCCAGGTTCAGCCTTCCAAGTGAGGTGGGAAAGAGCCAACCATGGTCAAGGTTCAGCCTTCCAGGTGAGGTGGGAAAGCCCAACCATGGTCCAGGTTCAGCCTTCCAGGTGAGGTGGGAAAGAGCCAACCATGGTCCAGGTTCAGCCTTCCAGGTGAGGTGGGAAAGAGCCAATAATGGTCCAGGTTCAGCCTTCCAAGTGAGGTGGGAAAGCTCAACCATGGTCCAGGTTCAGCCTTCCAGGTGAGGGTGGGAAAGAGCCAACACATGTCTAGGTTCAGCCTTCCAGGTGATGTGGGAAAGCTCAACCATGGTCCAGGTTCAGCCTTCCAGGTGAGGTGGGAAAGGGCCAACCATGGTCCAGGTTCAGCCTTCCAAGTGAGGTGGGAAAGAGCCAACCATGGTCCAGATTCAGCCTTCCAGGTGACACAGGAAAGTGCCAACAATGGTCCAGGTTCAGCCTTCCAGGTGATGTTGGAAAGGGCCAACCATGGTCCAGGTTCAGCCTTCCAGGTGATGTGGGAAAGGGCCAACCATGGTCCAGGTTCAGCCTTACAGGTGATGTGGGAAAGAGCCAACAATGGTCCAGGTTCAGCCTTCCAGGTGATGTGGGAAAGGGCCAACCATGGTCCAGGTTCAGCCTTCCAGGTGATGTGGGAAAGACCCAACCATTGTCCAGGTTCAGCCTTCCAGGTGAGGTAGAAAAGGGCCAACCATGGTCCAGGTTCAGCCTTCCAGGTGAGGTAGAAAAGGGCAAACCAAGGTCCAGGTTCAGCATTCCAGGTGAGGTGGGAAAGAGCCAACAATGGTCCAGGTTCAGCCTTCCAGGTGAGGTGGGAAAGCTCAACCATGGTCGAGGTTCAGCCTTCCAGGTGAGGTGGGAAAGAGCCAACCATGGTCCAGTGTCAGCCTTCCAGGTGAGGGTCCAGGTTCAGCCTTCCAGGTGAGGTGGGAAAGACCCAACCATGGTCCAGGTGCAGCCTTCCAGGTGAGGTAGAAAAGGGCCAACCATGGTCCAGGTTCAGCCTTCCAGGTGATGTGGGAAAGAGCCAACCATATTCCAGGTTCAGCCTTCAAGGTGATGTGGGAAAAAGCCAACCATGGTCCAGGTTCAGCCTTCCAGGTGAGGTGGGAAAGAGCCAACCATGGTCCAGGTTCAGCCTTCCAGGTGATGTGGGAAAGAGCCAACCATGGTCCAGGTTCAGCCTTCAAGTTGATGTGGGAAAAAGCCAACTATGGTCCAGGTTCAGCCTTCCAGGTGATGTGGGAAAGAGCCAACCATGGCCCAGGTTCAGCCTTCAAGGTGAGGTGGGAAAGGGCCAACTATGGTCCAGGTTCAGCCTTCCAAGTAAGAAGGGAAAGACCCAACCATGGTCCAGGTTCAGCCTTCCAGGTGAGGTGGGAAAGAGCCAACCATGGTCAAGGTTCAGGCTTCAGGTGAGACAGGAAAAAGCCAACCATGGTCCATGTTCAGCCTTCCAGGTGAGGTGGGAAAGAGCCAACCATGGTCAAGGTTCAGGCTTCAGGTGAGACAGGAAAGAGCCAACCATGGTCCAGGTTCAGCCTTCCAGGTGATGTGGGAAAGAGCCAACCATGGTCCAGGTTCAGCCTTCCAGGTGATGTGGGAAAGAGCCAACCATGGTCAAGGTTCAGGCTTCAGGTGAGATGGGAAAGAGCCAACCATGGTCCAGGTTCAGCCTTCAAGGTGAGACGGGAAAGAGCCAGCCATGGTCCAGGTTCAGCCTTCAAGGTGAGGTGGGAAAGAGCCAACCATGGTCAAGGTTCAGGCTTCAGGTGAGACAGGAAAGAGCCAACCATGGTCCAGGTTCAGCCTTCCAGGTGATGTGGGAAAGAGCCAACCATGGTCAAGGTTCAGGCTTCAGGTGAGACAGGAAAGAGCCAACCATGGTCCAGGTTCAGCCTTCAAGGTGAGACGGGAAAAAGCCAACCATGGTCCAGGTTCAGCCTTCAAGGTGAGACGGGAAAGAGCCAACCATGGTCCAGGTTCAGCCTTCAAGGTGAGATGGGAAAGAGCCAACCATGGCCCAGGTTCAGGCTTTAGGTGAGACAGGAAAGAGCCAACCATGGTCCAGATTCAGCCTTCCAGGTGAGGGTCCAGGTTCAGCCTTCCAGGTGGGATGGGAAAGAGCCAACCATGGTCCAGATTCAGCCTTCCAGGTGAGGGTCCAGGTTCAGCCTTCCAGGTGGGATGGGAAAGACCCAACCATGGTCCAGATTCAGCCTTCCAGGTGAGGGTCCAGGTTCAGCCTTCCAGGTGGGATGGGAAAGACCCAACCATGGTCCAGATTCAGCCTTCCAGGTGATGTGGGAAAGAGCCAACCATGGTCCAGGTTCAGGCTTCAGGTGAGACAGGAAAGAGCCAACCATGGTCCAGGTTCAGCCTTCAAGGTGAGACGGGAAAGAGCCAACCATGGTCCAGGTTCAGCCTTCAAGGTGAGAAGGGAAAGAGCCAACAATGGTCCAGGTTCAGCCTTCCAGGTGAGGTAGGAAAGAGCCAACAATGGTCCAGGTTCAGCCTTCCAGGTGAGGTAGGAAAGAGCCAACCATGGTCCAGGTTCAGCCTTCCAGGTGAGGTAGGAAAGAGCCAACCATGGTCCAGGTTCAGCCTTCCAGGTGAGGTAGGAAAGAGCCAACCATGGTCCAGGTTCAGCCTTCCAGGTGATGTGGGAAAGAGCCAACCATGGTCCAGGTTCAGCCTTCCAGGTGAGGTAGGAAAGAGCCAACAATGGTCCAGGTTCAGCCTTCCAGGTGATGTGGGAAAGAGCCAACAATGGTCCAGGTTCAGCCTTCCAAGTGAGGTGGGAAAGAGCCAACAATGGTCCAGGTTCAGCCTTCCAGGTGATGTGGGAAAGAGCCAACAATGGTCCAGGTTCAGCCTTCCAGGTGATGTGGGAAAGAGCCAACAATGGTCCAGGTTCAGCCTTCCAAGTGAGGTGGGAAAGAGCCAACAATGGTCCAGGTTCAGCCTTCCAGGTGATGTGGGAAAGAGCCAACAATGGTCCAGGTTCAGCCTTCCAGGTGATGTGGGAAAGAGCCAACAATGGTCCAGGTTCAGCCTTCCAGGTGATGTGGGAAAGAGCCAAGTTAAAAAGAAGCAAGTTGTGACACGCACACCATTGCGCAAGAATTAATTTATTAAAAGTGCATTTAAACATTGCTTTTTTTTCAATTTATCAGTTTTAGTGTCATATAAGGTATAAACTGCTTATTCTCACAACACAACAGCAACAAATACAGAACGCAAAACTGAAAACATGAATTATATTTACAATGAATATTATATACAATCTTTGCTTTTGGTAGTTCCAAGGGTCTCTAAGAGTAGAATGGGAGGCAGAGCGTTTGGCTATCAGGCCCCCTATTATGGAATCAGTTACCAATTCAGAGTCAGCAGGCAGACACCCTCTCTACCTTTAAGATCAGGCTTAAAACCTTCCTTTTTTATAAGTCTTATAGTTAGGGATGGCTAGCCTTCCCTTAGTTAAGCTGCTATAGGTTTAGACTGCTGCGGGACGTTCATGATGCACTGGGCTCTTCCTCTCCCATGATGCACTGGGCTCTTCCTTTCCCATGATGCACTGGGCTCTTCCTCTCCCATGATGCACTGGGCTTTTCCTTTCCCATGATGCACTGGGCTCTTCCTCTCCCATGTAGAAACCTGTGGCAGTATTGCATCATTAACTGTGTTCTCCTCTCTCAGCAGATCTGGCTGGATAACGTTGCAGTGTTTATTGGTCTCTCTTTCTGTCTTCTTCCCCCCAGCCGGTCGAGGCAGATGGCCGCCCTACCTGAGCCGGGTTCTGCCGGAGGTTTTTCCTCCGTGTCAAAAGGGTGTTTTCCTTCCCACTGTCGCCACCCCTCCGTGCTTGCTCAGGATGGGGGATTGGACCGGGTCAAGTCAAGATTCGATCCAATCTGTTGGTTTCCTTAACTAGGCTATTATGAATCTGACCTGAACTTTTCTGTCTGTTTAAGCGCCCTGAGGTGACACTGTCATGAATGGACGCTATACAAATAAAGTTGAATTGAAATTGAATTGAATGGTCTTATCTTACCAAACTTGCACAATTCTAACACACTGAACTTTAACTGGGAGGTTCAAACCCTGCACACTCAGCCTCTACATCTGGGTACTCCTGATGTATGTGGCACACAACACAGGAAGGGACGATGACCCGATTGTCCTTTCCCAGGTGTCCCAGCCCCACGTCACAAAACCTCTGTAAGCCAAATAACGAGCACATCTGTTATTACAAAAAATATTATACTTTTATAATTATCTAGGACGTGTTTTTGCTGGGTAATAAAAATTGACTCTGGTGCTCTTTCTGAACAGTAGCTGATTTATGTTGTCTTTGTAGATTAACCAGTCTGAAACAGAGTTTAACTTATTGGTTTGACTGATGAACTGAAAAACATCCTTTCCTTTCCCCACATACAGTCATGTCTTACAGATGGAGACTCCAGAAGAAGAGCTGGAGCCATGAACTTGCAGTCTGCATCATCATTTTGGCTCAGTGGATGTGGGAAATGATGTGGACAGCAGTTTTGTTATTATAATTATTACTAATCCAGATTACTTTCACCATCACACAGCTACATTTTCAGACAGACTAATAATCTGTGGATTTCTTGTAAAATGTCAAGTCATACAGGGGGTTTACATTATTCATGTGCATTAGTCGACATCACAAATACGGCTGGATCAGCTGTGCAAGTTGGTCCTAAACCTTCCCAGTCTCTGATCCCAATATGTCATTAAATCAACACAAATGTAATTACACATTTGAAACCAATAAGGATATTTTATTGTCTAACTTGCAAAGCTCTTTCCTTTGCTCTAAAATGGAAGAACATGGCCTGCCTGATAAATGTTTATAGCATCCTGCAGGGAGGAGGGGTTCAAGCAGACCGGCTCAAGTCCTGGATGAAGGGTGATGCAGCGTGGCTCCTCTGGCTCCACATCTGTTCTGAACCTGAAGGAGAGTGTGTAATAGGTGTTTCAGTACTTGGTATCTAGTATGATACTGGTTGTGTATTCATACTTTGAGTGATTACTGTGGAATACTCACTTCTTTATTCACATCCAGCATTGATCTCTAAAGTATAGATGTTCTCCTGCTCTGTAAGCATGGTTCTGCATCCTCCACAGGTGCACCTATATAACAAGTATAATGTCAATCATAATGTGACTGATGTTGAGGATTTCAGTTGTCAGCTCTGTATTATGAAGCATGTTCCAACAAAATCATCTAAACCATTGAAGCATAAAGGTTTTGCGAGTGCAGTATTCCACATAAAGTAATCAGAAGACAAGGTATGTGTTATTTACTGAAACTAGGTAGTGTTACTTTTGTATAGTTTAATATTACTCATTGTGAAAGCCACCATAGCAAAGTGAAAACAGGAACATATCAGTCTACAGCATGAAAGACTAATTTAATACAGGTGTTTTAGGTGCAAATTGAAGCCTTTTTCTTCCGGTTAGCCTCACTGATTAGTGGTTTTCTTATGGCTACACAGCTGTTCAGTCCCAATCCCTTGAGGTCCCTTAGCATTGTGCGTGTGGAAATGCTCTTACTTTCCAGTATTAAACATAGCCCTAAATTCTACTGTTGTTTTTCTTCCATTTGATCTCACCACACGTTTAATGATCGCCGATCACGATCATTCAGGATTTTTTTCCGGCCACATTTCTTCCTGGAAGACGATGGTCCACTATCCTTCCAGTTTTTCAGAATGCGTTGGACTGTTCTGAACCCAGTTTTAGTAGTTTCTGCATCTCCTTAGATGTTTTCACCTCTTGATGCCAATGATCTGACCCTTCTCAGACAGACTAACATCTTTTCCACGACCACGGATGTGTCTTTCCACATGGTTGTTTAGGAAATGAGAAGCAAATCATTGCACCAGTTGGGGTTAAATAACTTGTTGCCAGCTGAAAGATAATCGCCCATTCAGTAATTATCCAATAGGAGGCTCCTACCTGTTTGCTTAGTTAAATCCAGGTGGCAACTTTTTTTTTGGCCAGGCAGTGTATATTAGAGATCTCATAGTTCCAGA